>PVLA01007055.1:0-111983 GCA_004027455.1 Hydrochoerus hydrochaeris | reverse complement strand
TTACTTTTTAAGTCCATTATCTGCTTAGTTATATCCTGTTTCAGGTTGCTCAGTACCTTACTGACTTGTTTTGTTGTTGTTATATACTTTTAATCACCTTATATAATTCTGTTGCCTTGTTTTTGAGTTTCTCCTCATCCATGATCCATGGATCAGCTTTGGTGGAGTTGGGAGATTTTTGGAGGTATTTTGTTACTTTTTTATCTACTTTTTTTTTGAAGGTACCAAAATATAGCAGAACAAGACAGAACAAACCCATGCCACCACACTGCAATAAAACTACCACAGAGCAGGTCACCAGGACACAAGCAATGGGCTCAATAGTACAGCCCATTTTGTTCACACTAGCTATTCCCCCAATCAGGCAGAGGAAATGGAAGGAAATATCGAACTTTCAAAAACAGAACATTGAACAAAGCAGTAACATTAATCAAAACTGAGCAAAACAGTGATAAAAATATTTGACTTCAAAGAGATGGTAGAAGGAAATCCCCCTTACTTGCCATGCTGTATACATTCATCCTCCAAAAAATACCCAGACTGCTGGTGCCTACTTGCTAATGGGGGGTGGGGGTGGGATATGGATCAATGTCTGATTCTTAGCCCGGGCACTGATAGGGCCCCAGCTGCTTACCAGGGCAGCCAGTAGGCCGCCTGTTCTCCCAGCGCCCAAAGTTCCAACATGATGCAGAGCTCAGGATTCACTGATAGTTCTTGCCCTGGTGTGCCAGTGGCTTGCCAGGCCCCCAGCTGCTCACCAGGGTGGCGAGTAGGCCACCTGTTTTCCAGCGCCCAAAGTTCCAACATGATGCAGAGTTCAGGAATCGCTGATTGTTCGGGGAAAGGGTTTTTAAGGGTTGTTGGAGGAGGGGGTTCTGCAGGTGAGCCAGGTGTGAGAGGTAGAGTGTGACACGATCATCATCAGGTACCCTCCTGGGCAGGGTTGACTTTTGGGGTTGGAACAGTTCTGGGAAGTTTCTTTTCTTGCAACCCAAGCATGAACAGGCTCCAAGGGCAGGCTGACCCTTTAACAATTATACAATGTCCTCATCTGAAAAGGCTCTGACAATATATTTATCCTATCCTCTTAATTTTTTTTCCTTGACATGTATGGATTTGGAATATCTACAAAAGTACAAAGAGGAAATTAACTGCTGTCATTATAAATGTTTATCCACATACACATAGGATATTATGGTTGTACATCTAATACATATTTATGTTGTACATAGTGCTTTGAAACATGCATTTAAAAGTGTGATGCCAGAGCTTGGGATATAACTCAAAGTACCAGGTGTGAGGTCATATGTTCAATTCCTGGTACAAAAGAAAAAAAAAAGAAAAAGAAAAAGAAAAAAAGTATAATGCCTCCTTAGCACTTTTTCATCTCTTTAAATAAAATTTACATGAATCATTTTTAATGGGTGCATTATATTCCTCATCAGAAAGTGGTGATAAAAAGTCCTGTTTCAGAGTTATGTCATGAGCTCTGATAAGCAGTAAGTCATACAAAGCTACTTTGACGTGTAAAAAGCTCAGTTAATTTAGCTCTTTCATAAGATAACGTATAAAACCAACCCATTGTCAGTGGACATTGTAGTTGTTACCAAAAGTTTGCTAAGGTGAGTAATGCTGGACAATGCTATTTTTTGCTGATAGTCTTTGTAAATTTCATAACTGCGGAGATTCCACATTTTAACACTACTTCACTTATTTTTGTGCACTTAGGGGAGGGCGAAGAGGGGAAAGGACTTATGTGAGGACACAAAGCTAGCTGCAAAACTGGGAGTAGAAGTCAACCAGGAGGCCCCTGACTAGTACATCTGTAGCTGAAGACTTAGACAAAGTCCAGCGGGAAGAGGGTAAGGGAAAAGTACAGAAAGAATAGGACGCCTAGCTAGAGCACGGTCAGGAAGAACACCCGGGCCAGCAGGGTGGAGGGGGCGGGGCTACCGGGCCAAGGTCCGGGCCTTGCGCAATAAAAAAAAAAAAAAAAACAACAACAGCTAAGCGGTTGCTTGGCAACCTGGGCAGCGCGACGTTCGAACGGAAACGAGGAACCAATCAGGAAGTCCGGGGCGAACCATTCCCCAGGTGATGGGGGGTAGGGGCGCTCACTTCACTTCCCCTTCCTCCGAGCCCTGGGGGCCTTTGCTCCGGTTTGGACTCGCAGGACTGCAGGGGCCGCCAGCTCAGCTCCTGTGAAGAGGCCAGCTCCGAAGACACCCCTGCCCTGCTGTTCCCCACGCGGGTGGGGCCTCCTGGGCCAAGTTGGCAGCCGCCACTCCAGGGTCAGAACTGTCAAGCCTCTCCTGCCCCCGCGTGGGAGGTGCGGAACACGCCTAGCGCGGCTCCAGGTGAGCACTAGAGGTTCCGGGCTGCCAGCTCGGGCCTGAGGGGGCGCAGTTCCCGGAGCGCTGGCTATACGTGTCCGCCGGGCGGTGTGGACGCCGCGGCTCCGCAAGTGTCCTCACCCAGCGAGGTCTGGTGCCTAATCCAGTTCTAGTACTTCCACTCTACTTTGCGGCCTCTAGTCCAGGCACGTCCAGATTTGTCTTGAGAAGCCCCGACGGCAACTGGCGGTCACTTTCCCAGCCCCCTATCTCCGGGACAGAGCTCGTGGATCCCTGGCTGGATCCCCTGTCCCCGCCTGCACAGTTCTGGAGGTACCCATTCTGCACAGGTCTCCCTGTTTAACAGACCGGCAGGGGTTGTTGGCCTCAGGGCTCCTCTGGGACCCTTCTGCCTACAGGGTTCTGGGTTTCAGGACTGCCCCTCTCAGAGATTGACAGTTCTGGGCCAGATTGGAGGAGGTAGCAGATTTTGGAAGTCATTGCTGGCCTCCTGGGTGTCTGCTTCGGGTTGGGGGAGGGACAGTCTCTAAACCAAATCCCCTAGTCCCCAGGGACTTGAGTGTTGGGAGTGGGGTCAGGAACCTCCCAGGTGGAGCGTCTGAGACCAGACTGCTGTTCTGCCTTCTGGGGGCGCCCCTCTGCTCAGGTTGTTATTGTTGAAGAAACTGAGATTCTGAGAGGTTTGGGACTCTTGCCCAAAGACAGACGGGGCAATTCGGGTTGACTCCCAGTCTCTCAGGCATCACTCTTAGGGTCTTTGACACAGAATCGGAGAATCTGAGTCTTGAATCTTTTCAGAAGACAATTACTTATCTTTTCCTGGATCAGCCTCTTGGCTTTGGGGAGAGGAGCTCAGGGAACTCAGAAAGAAAGTAAGTCTTTTCATTCTTTCTTTCAATACATATTTATTTACTTCATATACTCTGGCCTCCCTGCTGTGAACCAGGCAGTATCTTGCCCCCCTGGAATGTGATGCAAGGCAGGGACTGGGTGCTCCTCACCAGTGTGAAATCCATTGTGCCAAACCTCAGCATTCCAGATAACCAAAGTTAACATCTGTCAACCATTTCCTGTGTGCTTTGCTGGTAGGAAGTCAATGCAGACAGCCTCTTATGGAGCAAGCCCAGTCTGCCTGTCTCTGTCACAGTTACAAGTGCTGGGAGAGGCAAGCTCTCCCACTTGGTGCACTGACCAGTGGGATTCATAACAGAAACTGGACAGGGGGAGAATTGGCATTATGCATTACTGAGCAAACGTGCGAGGTGAAAGCAATACACATGGCACAGGGCTGTACATGTAAAAGAAGAGGAAGAACTTGCTTCTCTCTGGAAGGAGACACAGCTGTCCAGTTGTAGTGGTGCCTGCAAGGAGAACAGCTGATGGAGGAAGTTTTGTTCTGTTTGTATTTTTACTTTGAGTCATGTTCATGTTTCACTTCATTGAAAAAACCATTAACTATTCAGTTAATGCTTAAATATATGTAAAATCATGAGCTCACTGTCCTGTTTGCGATCTGTCACCGACTTGCTGTGTGACTCTGGGCAAGTCTCTTCACGTGTGTGGGCTGAGATAGAACTCCATGATGGTGAGCTCAGGCCCACGCACAGGGCAATCTAGGACAGGATGTGGGCTTGGCTGTGGGTGAGTGTCAACCTTCACCCACCCTATGCTGCGTGCCATGCCTGTGCCAAAGACCTTGAATGTGGCATCTTTGTCATTCAGCCCCCATTGAAAGCCCCCTTTTCCCCTTTTTGCCACCCTAGGTACAAACCAAAGCCCAGAAGAGGAGCTGGTGGAGCTGGGCATATGGGTGGGCCTGGCAGGAGTGTGATGCCCCAGGCATCCACACCCACTCCGCTCCCACAGCCTGCTCATCCCTCCCTCCCTGAGGTTTGTGTAAGGCTGCCCCTGGCAAGGCTGACTCCTGGGCAGGCCAAGGCATGAGCCTTGGGAAGACTCCAGAAATAGCTTGGGATCTGGAGTGGCCCTGGGGAATGCCCAGCAGGGTGTCTCTGACCTGGACAGCTGGGCTGAAATTGAGCTGGGCTGCCCTGCTGGCTGACCCCTCTCCACTGCCTGGAGCCTTCCTGATCCTCCAGTGGGACAGGTGAGAGCCTCCCTGTCTCTACCAAGTCTGGTTCAGCTTCTGCTGAAGGGAAAGTGAAGAGCAGGTGGAAGAAAGGGGAGGGAGTTGGTGCCGAGTTATAAAAACAATTAGCACCAAAACCTACACTTCTTATTCCCTAAACAAAGAAAAAAGTCACCAACATGTCTTGAGTACCTACTGTGTGCTCAGTGCTTTACAAGTGTACACTCCTTTAGTTCCCTACACTGTCTAATATAAGGTAGTTGTGGATGTTATTTCTATCTCTCAAGTTTTTTTAATTTTTTGAGATACTGAAAGTTGAATCCCAGGAACATGGAGCTACACATCCCTATTCCTTTTTGTTTTAGTTTTGAGACAGGTTCTTATTAAATTGCTTGGGCTGGCCTTGAACTTTCAATCCTTCTGCCTCAGTTTTCCAAGTAGCTGGGATTACAGGCACACACCCTTATGCCTGCCTGTTATTTCTATCTCACAGAAGGGGAATTAACTGCAAAAAAGTCTTAAAACCTTGCCCAGAGGTAAAATTTGAATCCAGAGTTTGGCTCCATATTCTGTACTCGTTGTATGTTTGTGTATATGTGTGAATGCATACAAAATAAATTAAATTGGCCATCTTTACCACTTGTAAGTGAAGCTTCAGTGGTGTAAGTATATTAACATCACTTTGCACTTACCACCACCTCCATATCTGGAACTTTTTCATCTTGCCAAACTGCAGCTCCATCCCCAGCAGAGTAATTTCCCATTTCCACCCCCAGGGCCCCTGGCAGCTACTATTCTGCTTTCTGTGTCTGTGATTTTGACCATTTCAGGTACCTAGAATGGTGCCTAGATACCTACTTAAATGAAACCATACAATATTTGTCTTATGTCTTGACTTATTTCACTCAGTATAATGTATTTAGGCTCAACCGTGTTATACCATGTGTCAGAACTTCCTTCCTTTTTAAGACTGAATGCAAATCTCTTATACATGCGTCCACGCCACTTTTTATTTGCCTTTCGTTCACTGGTGGACACTTGCATTGGTTTCACCTTTGGCTGTCATGACTAATGCTGCTGTGAGCTGGGAGGAAAGCATTATTATGGGTCCTTTTTTACAGCTGGGTAAACTGAAGCATAGAGAAGTTGTACCTCCTGTAAAACTCATAGCTAATCCTTAGTGAACCTGAGATTTGAGCCCCCAAAGGTTGGTTCTAAACCCATGCTGTACCTAGCAGTGAGGCTGGGCTGCAGCAGGAAGGGCACAGGAGCAGAGACATACGTGGTGTCTTTGGAGAAAGGACAGGGCCCAGCTAGAACGCGAGTGGGACAGGTCTGGGAGGACCAGCAGTGAGGTGGGGGGTTGACGCCCAGTGACTGTGGGCTCCCCGCCCCTTCCCAAAAGATGATTTTTACTTACAAAGGCAAAGTGATAAATAACTGTGCAGAGGTGCTCCCTTCACTGGTGAACCAGCTGATGGGCTATGAGTAGGCCTGACTCCTGTCCAGTGCACCTAGCCGGCTGCGCCAGGGCCGCAACAGCACTTGCACGTCATTCACGACACGTGTTTAATCTCTTTCTCTCTTTCTGTTTTAAAATTGAGGTACGATTGACACACAGACAAACTGTACGTATTTATGTACATCTTGATGGGTGACTTAGTGCTAGTCCAGCCACTTGGTCAGTGATATTTTTTCTTATGTTTGGTACTGGAACAAGAATATATGTAGTGGTGTGATGGAGTCCAGTGAGGACAGGAAACAAGTGATAGACCATTGAGTCTCTGAAACACATATATGCAGCACATACCTAGAGAGGATCAAGAGGGGTGAGAGGGTAGCCAGGGAGGCCTCTTAGAGGAGATGGCACTTTTTTTTTCTTTTTTGGTACCAGAGATTGGACTCATGACCTTGTGCTTGCCAGGCAGGCACTTATACTGGTGAGCTAAATCCCTGGCAAGAGATGGCATTTTGAGGAGAAATCTGAAGGCCTTAAGGGAAAGGGTCAGGGAGAGAACAGCTGGTGCAAAAGCCCAGAGGCAAGACAGCTCTTGGCCTATTCAGGACCAGCAGGAGAATTATGTGGCTGGACCAGGAAAGAGGTGAGACAGATGGGCAAGGGCTTGGTCCTGGAGGACCTACCTGAGGGCCACATTGGGGGGCTGGATTTTATTCTAAGGGAGCTCTCAGAAGGTTAAGCATCGCTGCAATGGTATCTAGTTGGGAAAATATTTTTATTACTGTCCCCATTTTACAGCTAAGGAAACCAAGGCCCAAAGCCATAGGCAGTGATTACCACTGAAGGTTGCACCTCCTTTTGGGGCCCAGGAAAGGAAGCTATAAATTCTTTAGGCTTTTCATTGGGGATGCATCTGGTGAGTGACCAAAACTGAACAACATTGGAACTGTTTCCTACAACTCTTTCTCAGACCTAAGCCTGGGTTCAAATTGTGACTCTGCCATTTATCAGCTGTGTGACCTCAGGTAGGTGGCCTTAACTCTGTCTCAGCTTTTTTAAAAAAATTTTTTGTTTTTTATTGGTACCAGGGATCGAACTCATGACCGCCTGCTTGCAAGGCAGGTGCTTATGCCACGGAACTCAATCCCCAGCCCCTGTCTCAGCTTTTTCATCTGCATAATGAGTATATCATTAGTGCATACCTTGTAGAGTAGCTGTGAGTATAAAACGAGTTAACATACAGTAAGAGCTTAGAACAGTGCCTGATGCCAAGTGTTCAGGAGAGATTAGTTCTTCCCTATTTTATTATGAAATGGTTGCTGGTGCTTAGCAGTTACTATTAGTGCCAGAAGGCGGCTCTTCTCCTCACCTATTATTGTGGCTTCAGTGGAGGGTCAGACAGGGAGCCTGGAGCCCATGGTGGGAGACAATGGTCTTATCTACCCCTCCCTAAATTTGAGGACTTGAGGGTGCCTCAGTGCTTGGAGAAAGAAAGCTTTTCAAATTACTTCTGGTTCCTCCTGCTTCCACCCCAGGCCTGGCCCACCCTGCCAGACATGTTGCCCAGGTCAGAGGCTGGCGGACACCTTCTTCCCTAGACCTCAGGCTCTCTAGAAAACAGCCCACCTGAGTGGCAGAGACCTTGGGGTGGCAGTGGCGACAGTCACTTCCTTCCTGCGGGGCTGCAGTCTCCTCTGGAAATGGGGTTACAGTGTGCCTCCCTCTCAGGGAGCTCAACACTCAGAGTTCTGACCATTGTGCCCACCCCTGCTGGCATTTACAGTTTGTACAAAGTGTGGCCACCCTCGGGCCCCCAAGGTCACACTAGCCTGTCCCAGAAGATGGGGGCTCCCCTCATTTATAGAGCAGAGAGTCAGCAATCTTTCTGGGAACTTGTAGATAGAAAAAGGTGGCATTAAGACTTGGTCTGCAAGGAAAGTGGCCAGGTTAGACCCCCCCACATGACTCTGGGCAAGTGACAGCCTGTCTCTGCCTAGTGTGCACTAGTCAAGCTGGGATGACAAGACAGCTTACCTCACTGGGGTTTTGGGGAAGATTAAAATGGCTTAAGTAATACCAGGAAGAGCACTTTCCTGTGCCAGATCCAGTGAGCATTCACTGCTGGTCCTGAGATTGGGTACATGCTCAGTTTTCTCCTCTCTAAGATAGGTGTGTGTCCCTGCCCTTGCCCTGGGGATTTCGTGCTCCAGGTGAACTGTGAGTGGACCCGGCTGGCTCCCGGATGAATGAGTGTCCCCAGGTGAGCTGGAGTGGATGAGTCCTGGTTCTGGCAGTGGCCAGCTCTCAGCAAAGCTGGGGGTGGGCGGGTGGCGGTGGGGGTAATCAGGGATTGGCTTTGGCCCCTCCCTGTCTTTCCTTCGCCCTTTTCTGGTAATAAGGTACCTGGGTGGCGATTCACCTGCCGCCAGCCGCGGCTGCCGGAAATTGCGCAAAGGCGGGTTACCTGAGCCCCAGTTGGGCTGGGCAGAAGGAGCATAGCTCAGCTGCGCAGGAGGGAGCAGCCAGGTACGTGCAAGAGGGGGCAGGGATGGGGCCTGGGCTGAGGTGGGGGGTAGCCTGGCTCCCCAGGGTGGTGGGGACTAATGCTCGCCCTTGAACTTTAATGGGACTTCCGGATCCTGCTTCAACTCACTCATTTCAGTCAGGCCAACCCTGCCCAGAGAGGAGTAGTGGGCTATGGGTGTCGCACAGCAGGCAGAGGGTCTGTGGGTCTTGCTTGTGCCCTTCTTAAAGCTGCCAGGAGACTCCAAGATTTCCCCCAAAGTTGAGGGAGGTCAGAAGCCAAACCGGGATCCAAGTTTCTCTCACTTCCTCCTGAAGCTGAGGCCAGTGCCCAGGGGGCGAGGCAGGACCACCTGCTGAGCCCCAGAAATGCAGAAGAGAGCTCTGGGCTGATGCATTTGGGGCATTTGTGGGCAGCACTTAAAAATTGGTGGCTGAGCCTTTGGGCAGTGAGAGGTGGCCTCCGAGGCCATGGAGTCTTACCTGAAACCCATGGTGTGGGGCTTGCCATCCACACACAGCAGCCTGTCATGTGCCTGGAGGCTCTGTCATGACTCAGGCGCAGACAGACCCTTCTGGAGCCTCTTAGAGACTCCGAAGGAGGTGCAATCTAGGTTTTCAAAGTCATTGTACAGAGATAACTCTGGATTGCTGCCCTTACTCCAAGGGTTAGGGCAGGTCCTCGACCTGCTTGCCACTTTCATTGCCAGTGTGACCTGAAGACTCTGGGAGCTCTATTTTTAACTGCCTTCCACAGATAAGAAAACCGAGGCTATTACAAAGTGACTTGCGCAAGGTGCAGTGGGGGCTGGAAGATCTGGGGTCAGTGACCCCAGAACCAAGGCTTGGTGACTCTCATGTATTCTGCCTGCCAGTGGGCACCGTGGGGTCAGCAGGTTTGGTAAGAGAAGTGGACATCAGGGCACAGCAATGGATTTATGCTTTGGTGCTGGTCCTCTGACCTCCTTCCTCCCACTGTTTCCCTGAAGTGCTGGGGAAGGAACTGCCCTCTCCAACGAGTTGGACTGGTTTGGGTGGCTGCAGCCGCCAATGTGGGGGTGGAGATGGGGGTGGGGACAATTCGGGCTATCTGGACAAGGCTCGGTAGTTCTGGTCAGATGCTTTCCACTGAGGTTCCTTGGGGTCTGCCCTCAGAGGGGGCCTCTCCTTTCTACCAATCTACCCCCCACAAATAGTACTGTGTCTGGGCCAGCAGCCCCCAAAGTCTTCTTTCTACTGCTGCCAGGTCTCCAGCTGGGAGCTGGCAAAACAGATGGGGCAGGTATATTGACAGATGTGTTTTGTTTGTTAAGTGTGTGCAGTATTTTAAAAAATGGGATAACTGAATATGCTCACAGTTAAGAACCTGGAGTTTGCATGCACTTCTGTATCCCAGCATCCTGGAACACAGCACCTACCCTATGGGCCACTTGCCACATGCCCACCATGGGCTGGGTGCCCCTTTCTTGTTTATCACAGTCTGGCAGTGCATGTCTAGCACTCACAGGCATTTCAATTTAGCAACTATTTGCTGCATACCTAGTCTGTGTTGACAGCTGTATCATGGAACAGATCCAGTAAACAATGCTGATAAAACGTCCAACCTCATGGAGTGATATTTTAGGGCATGGGGGACAACAAAGCATAAAACAACCATAGACATAATAAAGTGAAGGTGATAGGGAGAAAAGAAATGGGGTATGTGTTGGAGGTGCTGGAGTACTTCAGGGAGAAACAATTGGCATTAGTATTCTTAGGGTCATTTTCATGCGAATTTGTGTCTTATCTGTTCTGGGATCTAGAGCTGTCACTTTTCTCAGTTTTAGTTCCTCTGTCTTCAGGAAGGGGTAACAGTGGTTGACAAGCTTGTTGGTTTCAGGACAGCATAATGTCAAGTATCAGACACTCAGAAGGGACACCTTACTATGCAGGCCCCCTCCCTCCTGGATTTTGAGATGTCCCTATGAGACCATTCAGTACAGCTCTGTGCTGTGCATGGGAATGCTTTATTCTGAGCTGTCTACTGCAGTGACCACTGGCTACTTACTCTTGGCTGTTGAAAACTTGAAATATGACTTGTGTGATTTGGGAACCAAATCTCAAATTTTTAGTTAATTTAAATGTAAAGTAAGGTTAAGCCACAGAGTGCTATTGGTTACTGACCTGGATACCACTGAATTGTAAGTCCTTCTGTATCACCTAGGCTAAGTACTCCCACCCCTCCATTTAACTGATGAAAAGATTCAGGATTTGGTGTGTGGATTTTCTTCTGCATCACCTCCAAGGGCCTGGGGGCGGGGAGTGGACAGGGAAGAAGGGTGATGCTTTGTGGCCTCAGTGGGCCTTAGACACAGGGACAGGACTGACTTGATGCCTGGGGCATTGGGCCCTGATGCTTGGGTGACCATGTGGGCATCTGTGTACTCAGGCATGCCCTCCTGCCTGTGAGTGCCCATCCTATGGCTGCTGGCAGAACAAGGCCTATTAGATACCTCTGTGTGGGGGCTGTGTGATCTTGGGCATTTTCACTTTCCTTGCAGCAGTGTCAGCTCCAGCCTGACAAGCATCAGTGGGCCATACTGGAAGTTAATGGGTGTCTGGGCTCCACTGAGGCACAGTGGGGATTTTCTGCTCTTTCCCTACATACTCTGTTCCTGTGCCTGGGGCTTGGCAGGTCCAAGGGCCTGGCAGGTCCAGGCAGGTAGGTGGCATAGAGAGCAGCTTCCTGCTTGGAAGGGTAAAAAAGCAGAGATGGTACCAGGCTTACTGGGAAGCCCAGGGTGGGGCAGGGCTGGAGCCCTTTTTCTTGGTCATTTAACCTCAATACCTCTGCTGGGAGGTAAAAGGTAGTCATCTTACTGGGTTAGCTTGAGCAAGGTGATTTCCTCTCTGAGCATGAATTTCTGCATCTGCACAATGGGGCTGTTGAGAGGACTTAGAGGCCCAGCTGGCTGGTGCTCAGTATGGAGCTTGGAGCCTGCTTTGCCACCTTAAAGTGGGCCTTGTCTTTATTCTCTAGCACGGTGTTTCTTCCTCTGTGCTCAGCTGGGCAGGACTGAGGGTGGTGTGGGTGGGGCCATAGGCCTTTCAGAAATGATTTCCTGCCAGCTGATTGGCTCCCTGTGAGGCAGGGGTGTGGCCTTTAGTTTATAATGGGGCAGGAGTCTTTGCCTCCTGCAGCCTCTGCGGAGCCTTTGTCTGAGAGTGTTCAGCCCCTTTTCTTTTCCCTACTGCAGCCGTTGCCGTGTCCAGCTGCCAGCTCTTCCTGGATGTCTGTCTTCTCGTTTCTATGGTCTCTTCAATACCCAAGCCCTCAAGGTACGTGACAGCCATGCCGGTGGACACAATGACCCCAGGAACCTCAGCCACTCCTGCCCTTCCTTTCCGCCTGCGGACCAAGGTTCCTGGCTACCTGCTACGGAGGCCATCAGACAGTGGAGCCCGGAAACCCAGCGCTGTGGAGCGCCTGGAAGCAGACAAAGCTAAGTATGTCAAGAGTCTGCACGTGGCCAACACCCGCCAGGAACCTGTGCAGCCTCTGCTGTCTAAACAGCCACTCTTTAGCCCAGGAACTCGACGAACGGTACTCACACCCAGCCGCCGAGCCCTGCCTGGACCTGGCTGCCGGCCCCAGTTAGACCTGGACATCCTTAGCAGCCTCATCAACTTGTGTGATAGTCCAGTGTCTGCTGTTGAGGCCAGCCGTACTCCAGGACGGGCAGAGGGAGCCTCTCAGCGCCCCACAGCCACCCCTCCACGCTCTCTGCCCAGTACAACTGCTGTCCGTCGAGTGGATGTTCGTCCCCCACCTGTGTCACCTGCTGGACTCTGCTCATCACCTGGCACAACTATTGCCTCCAGCCCACTTCGGCCACCGGGTCTGCAGCGCTCCAAGTCGGATCTGAGTGAGCGCTTCTCCCGGGCAGCAGCTGACCTTGAGCGCTTTTTTAACTTCTGTGGCCTGGACCCAGAGGAGGCCCGGGGACTGGGGGTGGCCCACCTGGCTCGGGCCAGCTCGGACATCATGTCCCTGGCAGGTCCCAGTGCTGAGCTAGGCAGCTCTGAGGGGGGCTGTTCTGCCCGTAGCTCTGTTACAGTGGAGGAGCGTGCCCGGGAGCGGGTCCCCTATGGCGTGTCTGTGGTGGAACGAAATGCCCGCGTGATCAAGTGGCTATATGGCTTGAGGCAGGCACGGGAGACCCCTGCAGCTGAGGGCTAGGCCTCTATTTGATGTGGAATTTGCCACAGGACAGATCTTGGAGTGGCAGCTGGCCCCTGACCACTCCTGCAGCATTCCATGTCGGGACAGACCAGAGACGGTCCCTGTTTGAACTTGGTGTAGAGGCAAGGCTGACACCTAGACCAAGAATGGGGAGGGTTACTCCTGACCTTGGACTCCTCTGCCTCATGTACAAGATTTCTGACATGAGCGTACCCCTCCTTGGCTCTTTTGGGGAGGCTGGATTTGAGGCATTTAGCCCTCACCCCTGAGAACTGAGGGGTCTAGGGACCTACCAAGCCTGTCTCCGGGTGGCTCCATTTCCTCCTTCTTTCATTGGCCTCTGTTCTTTGGTAACTTCCTCTTCCTTACTCCTGGGAACTCCCCCTGGGGTGAGTGCAGGGGAGGGAATCTGTCTACTGTTCTTCCTGATTTTTGGCAGCTGGCTTAGGTGGGTAGATGACAGCAGGGACTGGTTAGGAGTGTGCACTGCTCTGCCCTTCCTCCCTTAGTTAATAAATGCAAATGCTTCTTTCTCAAGGTTTGGGCCTTCAGATTCTTCTGTGTTTACAAGGAAAGGGGGGATGGGAAAAGACAGGATGGGGCTTTTGGAATTGAATAATTAGTCACCCCATGATCTGGTAGGGCAGGAGGTCAGCTGTTGGCCCCTAACAGGGGTCCTAACTCTTCTGAGAAACAGACTCTGTCATAGAGGAGGAAACTGGGTCCAGCCACAGGGAGTAGGGACAGAGCTGGGACCAAGGCTAGGGTCCTCCTTTGTTCTAGGAAGGGGGCATGCAGAGTCAAGGCTGTCAGCAGCGCATGGATCCCTCCAAGCCTGAGCCTTAAAGTTTCCACTTTTCCCCACCCCTGCGTGGTTCCCAAGTGGGCAGGAAATTTAGAGAGGACAAACCCTGAACTTGAGGTCACCCAGGCCACAGTAGGGAGGGAAATGAGAGCTGAGAAGGAAGAGGGACTTAGGGAGCACAGCACAGAGTGGGTGGGTGCTGGCCTTGTCTCCAACTCTGGGCAATCCTAGACAAGCCAGGATCCCTCTTTGGCCTCTGGGGAGTTGGTGGCACATCCTTGTTAGGTTGGGACACTTTGAACCCTCTGTGATGTATTTCAGGGCCTGGGACAGGGCAGAATGGGCTTTGAGGTCTTTTATTCTCATCCCAGTTTAGTTACCCTGGCAGAGCAGCTAGAGCTAGGATGAGCAAAAAAGGGGCCCTCCTGGGGTCACCTGGCCACCCTGCCATGGTGGTAGTCAGAGCGCAGGGTGGCGTTTCCTCTTTGCAGGCTTCTTTGGCTGCAGCACTCAGAAACAGGAAGTGCTAATGGGGGCCTAGTGACAGGTTTGCTGTAGGTTTTATTTTAAGCATAAAGAGCAGATTTCCGTTGGGCTGTTGACAAACATCCAGATCAGCCCAGCTGTCTGTCTATCTCTCCACAACCAGCCTTTGGGGGCCTGGAAAGATTGAGAAGGAGAAATTGCCTAGTAAAGAAGAGCTGATGAGAATGAGCTCAACCCTCTTTGTGACTGGGAGACTGAGGCACAAGAAGGGCTATGACCTACCCAGGGGTGTCCCTCAACATTGACAGTATGGGAGCTGGGTCTTCTGGGTCCTGTGTTGAAGAGTGATGGGGTTGGAATAATCTGAGCCACTCTGCAGAGGTGCTGCCCCTGGAGGTGTAAAAGGTCACACACTGGGCAACTCTGCTTGACTACTTCCTTGCTCCTAGCTGTGTCCTGCAGCCCCCTGCTAGCCAAGAATGGGGATGGGCTGCCTGCCTTTTTCATGTAAAGAAACTGAAGTTGAGGTCTCAGGACTGGAGGGATGGACCCCTTGATCCTATAGAAGGGCTCAGTGCTGGACTTATCCTCTTACTGGTCCTCAGGGTGATCTTTGGACTGTTAGATGTACTGTCTTAGAGGTTGAACTTGGGGTAGGGGTGACTTATGGGCTGTCACATAGCAGGACTGCAGGACATCTGGGGACCACCCCCTGTCCGTGGACCCCCACTCTGCCCTGAGAGTAGCATGCTGGAGTAGGCAGGACAGCCAGGAAGGTTCTTAGAAGGGGCAGAGGTGCCAGGCTGAACCTTGAATTTTCCAATAGGTACTATCGGGTCTTGGGAAGACTCTCCTCTTCAGGGTCTAGAGCCTCCTAGCCTGCCATGCAGGAAGTAGGCTGGGAGCTCCTCCCACTCCCCCACCAGGCTGGGGTCTCAGCAGAAACAGCCCCTCTATTGTTCCCCCTCCAGTTGGAGTGTGAGCCCCTCACTGTGAGCAGCCGCTGCTTTCCACGAGGCATGCAGCTGCTGCCTTGTCTCCTGGGGCTGCCTGGCCTTGGAGCAGCTCCCCCAGGCCAGCCTGGCCCCAGCTGCTTGGCCCCTAATTAGCCAGAGATGAGATCTGCTCCTTGATCTATTTCCCACCAGCTAATTATATATGTGTGTGGTTGGAGGCAGGCAACCTGGCTGCTCATGTCTGGCATGGAGGTGTGATGGGCTCCTGGGAAAGGACTCCCCTGGACCTCAGTTTGCTTTTTAATGACAGAATTTGAATAAATGGTTCCTTTTTTGTTACTGAAGCATTCCTGGGGAGTGGGGTTAGGGTATCCCATCCTGCCTGACATGCTGTATGCAGAGGAGCAGAAAGGGGCAAAGAGTTGGGCTGTAAGTCCCTGAGCTCTGGAGTCGGGGTAGAACAGGGACACAGGTGTGAGGGTGGTGCTAGCCACCCTCTGTGGGATGACCTGAAGATGTGGATTCATTCAGGCCCACTTCAGAACACCCCATCCAAGTTCTTAACAATGAATGTCAGTTTTCAAGTAATACCCTCATCTATTTCTCCCACAATTTTATTAAGAAAAATTTCAAATGTAAAGTTGATAGAGTTATGCTATTAGCAGTCTTTTTTTTTTTGGTACTGGGGCTTGAACTCATGACTTCATGCTTGCCAGGCAGGCACTTATCCTATGGACCTAAATCCCCAGCCCCTACTATCAGCAATCTTAACACCCACCTACTAATACATACTTTACTATATTTTCTCTATCAAAAATGTGTCCATTTATACAGCCTTCTACCCATCCATTAAAGCACCTCATTTTTAAGCTAATCAAAGCAAGCTGCAACCATCATTATGCTATTCTCAAGGCATTTTCACATATGTATTATTAGCTAGAGTTCAATATTTGTTTGTGCTTTTTTTTTCTTGAAGGTAAAATTTGCTTACAATGAAATGCTCAGCCCTTTAAGGTATCATTGCTGACTTCAGACAAATGTACACTGTACCCCAGTTCCCAATCAGGATATGGACCATCACTGCCTCCATGGAAAGCTACATTGTATTCCTCCCCTGCTGGTTCCTGCCTCCACCTGGCAGATATGTGTACAGACTTAAGTAATTTAAAGAGTATTAATAAAAACATTCCTCAATAAAATCTTGGTATAATTAAAAAGAATATTTCTTTGCCCCATCCTTTCCCTCGCAGTTCTGCAGGCCAAAGGCAACTTGACTTCAACTCTTGTGTTTACTGCGGTACTTTCCTACATATTTCTAAATAGTGTTTCTTGCTGCCAATTAACTTTGGTCAAAAACTGATTGACTTTTCAGTCTGATGTCTTCACAGTGTCATTTCTGCAGCTGACTCTCTGACCTTGAACCTCAGCCCTTCCCTTTCTGGCCATGTGAACTTGGGCAAATGACTTAGTCTTCCTTGTGTCTCAGTTTTCTCATTTATAAATAAGAATGATGAGAATATTTAGGTTATTGGATTGTTAGAATTCAAGGTATGAAGCATTCAGCATAACATACAACCTTTTTTTTTATTATTACCAAGGAAGATTGCGTGTTTATTTATCCCTCTTCCTATAAGCTACTGTAATATAATTTTCATTAAATGAATATTTAATGTTATTTATCACTATAAATACTGTTTTCTGCTAAGCCATGTCATGTATTTTGGTTGCATTTCCTTTCTTGTACAACTTTGTTTTTCTTGGAGTTACTATCTGCTGAGATTTTTTCATTTTCCTAGGTTTCTCTTAACCTATTCTTGTTTGTTTGTTTTTTGAGACAGGGTGTTGCTATGCAGGCTGGTCTTGAGCTCACTTTGTAGCCCAGGTTGGTCTCGAACTTGCAATAGTCCTTCTGACTCAGCCTCCCAAGTGCTGGGATTATAGGCATGAGCCACCATGCCTGGCTTCTTAACCTATTCTTAATTCTTTCAGTCCTCCTATACCCTGTACTGCCCATAGTTATATTACATACAACACCTAAATTTATTGCCTCCAATTTGCTTCCTGAAGCCCTTCATGTGCTCTCCCTTCTCGTTTTAAACTGGAACCAGTTTCAAAAATTGAATCTCTAAACAAGCAGTAAGATAACAGTCTATGAGTACCCACCAGGTACCACACTGGTGCTGAGCTCCATGGCAGTGGACAGCTGATGTCCCCAGGAGGGATGGGAACTAAAGCCTCCTGCTTACCCCTGACTGTCCATTGCTTGGGAGCCTCTCACCCCATATGGGAATCTCAGGCTTTCAGGGAATATAAGTTTGCTTCTGTATAAAATTGTTTAGTTATGCTGCAATCACTCTACCTGTGTGGTTTGGGGCTCTGTTCTGGGTGCTATGTGTGTATATTGTACATGGCATTGATCTTGTCCTTTGAGAGACTCACAGAGGGCTGTGGGAGAGAGGGGCCTGGGGAATAGCAGGGAGCAAGGGATGGTGGGTGCGAGCTTCTTAGAGGAGGTGCTGGGAAAGGAGGTGGTAAGGAGCCATTGCCAGGTTCCCAGGGCTACATGAGAACTACTTTGCTTCTTCACTAGGGAGAGGGACTGCTCACCTGGCCAGGCTGAGTGTGAAGTATAGGGAGGAGTTAGCTAGGGGAATAAAAAGTAGGCATGGAACAGGGCTCCAGATGGAGGGCATGTGCGAAGGCCCTGTGGTGGGAGGACCAGCTCTGGGAACACATAGGTGGCTGACCAGATCTGGAGCCACAGGGCCAGGTTATGTGGAGCTATGGAAATCTTTGAACAACTTGAGAGTCTATCTTTCCTCAACTAAAACCCAGTGAACCAACTGCTCATGATCTGAATCTGTTACTCTCCAGTTTCCTCTTTATCCATCTCTCTGCTGCAGCCAGGCTACTTCCTTTGTGTTCCAGAAACACATTCCTGCCTCTCCAGACATTCCTACATCAGAGCTTTGCGCATGGTTCCTATGTCAGTACTGAGGCCACCCCACCCACTGACATAGCTTCTTCTCTGCTTCATTGTGGCTTCTGCCTGTTGTCATCTCCTGAGAGAAGCCTCTCTGACTACCCACCATCAGGTCTGAGTCCTACTTTCTTTCTGTGGTTTGGTTTTCTCCCTAGCACACCTATCTCCTGGCTTTTATTAAACAGCAGCTGCATCATGTGTCTCTCCTGCTTTGCCAGAGTATAGCCCCAGCAGGCAAGGGGCTGTGCTTTGCTCTGGGTGGGGTCCCCAGCCTTGGGGAGTGGGAGGTTGTCTTAGGTATTTTCCTGGTCTCCGGGACTCCCACAATTTAAAGGAAGAGAGGTTTATTTGGGCTCAAGATTTTTAGAGATTTCCCTGGTTGGCTGGTTCCAAGGGAGGAGGAGCAGGATGGAAGGGCTTGCTCTGGAGGAAAGCTGCTCACATCATGGTGACCCTGAAGAAGAACGGGGAGGGGGAGAAACCCTTCTAGCTCATGTCCTCAGGGACTACCTCCTCCCACCAGACCCCACCTCACAGCAGCGCACTCAGCAGCTGAACTCGTCAGTGGGGATCCCACTGATGGCTCCAGTGCCCCTGGAATGCACACATCCTATGGTGGATATTCTTGATCTCAGCTGTGACCAAGGTGTCCCATACACATTTACTGAATGAAGAAACGAGGGAAAGAGTGAGTGAGTGGCAAGGTGGGAAGAATTGCCCCTGAAGATTAGGGCATCTGGGTTCACATTCTCACTGACTGACCTAGATAAATTGTTCCCTTTTTCTGTTCCTCAGTTTCCTCAGTTGAGTCATGAGGCATCTGTGATCTCTAAGGAGGTTCTCCAATGGGACAGGCAGGCACTGGGCTGTGGAGGGTCCAGGGCCTGTGGAGAGGAAGGGAGCTGAGGCCTCTTCCTGGCTGTCTGGGGTTTCAAAATAGCCCAGCTTGGCCTCTGCCCTCCTGTGGTGTCCAGCTGGGGCCAAGGCCCTGCTTGGAGCCTGCTAGCCTGGCACAGGGTGGGGACGAAGCCACCTGATAGCTGGGCCAGACAGTTCTGGGAGATTCTTAAGGGCAAGGCAGACCTGTTGGATACCCCGACATCCCCACTTTCCCTCCTCCCTTGGTGCCTACCAGTGGGCCGGATTAATCCTTTAAGCCTCCCCTGCCTGCAGCTTTGCAGCTTGCAAAGCTTTCCCCTCCTCTGTGTCTAATTTCATGCCTCAGGAGCTGCTGTTTTAGTGGGGACACTGGCTCCCAGTGAGACAGCTGTCTCACTGAGGTGACAGTGGTAGGATGGAGGGAGTATCGTTAGGATTTGAACCAAGGCCTACCAGAGAGAGAAAGAGAGAGAGAGAGAGAGAGAGAGAGAGAGAGAGAGAGAGACAGACAGACAGACGCAGACACAGACACAGACACAGACACAGACACAGACACAGACACAGACACAGACACAGACACAGACACAGACACAGACACAGACTCTCCTGGTCACACAGGGCCTTCTTTTCCTGTGTCGCCCTGGGTGGTCAATCAGGAGCATCTGGAGTGAGGTGACCTGGGTTTTCAACTGATCTCTGCTCCATGCAAACTTGGTACACTATGTGGCCCCCTACCTTGGAGTATGCCTAAAGGACAAATCCTTGACTCCTGGACATTGTCAGGTCTAACATATGCATCACATAGGTTGTTAAAATTTTCCTTTGCTGTAAATATTTGAACATTAAAATTTGGAAGAATAACATATACAGACCAAGTAACTGATGCCTGTCAGGCACTGTAGGCACGTGCTGTGTGCTCTGGATGGGAGGGGAGCTTGTGTTAGGAGGGGATACCATCGTGGAGTGGGCATCATTCCTGTCTCCTTCTGTGCTGTCTCAGAAAGCAGGAGGCACAGTCTCAGGGTCACAGGTATGGAGGGCAGATGCTGGCATTTACCCCTCTGGGTGTTATGTTCTCACACAGGTCTGTGGGTCTCCATGATCTGGGGTGGGACAATGCCCCCGCCCACTGTTATCAAACAAGAGCAGGGGCACAGGGGGCAGAGCTTCCAAGCTCTCCTGAGAAGTGAAGCCCTGTATCACGTTTTTTATGTGGTTCTCTCCCTGCTTGAACAACTAAATTGAAAAATATTCCCTGATTGAGAATAAAATGTTATTTATTATGCTGTTGTTTGTACTGGAAATATCTATCCATGAAGAGCAGCTAAATAAACTGGAGCCTAGTCAGGCAATAGGATCATATACAGCCATCAAAAAGATATCCCAAACACACAGTTTACAATTGTCAGACCCATGGGTCAGTGGGCCAACATCACCAAGTCTGCTGTCATGGAAACAGGAAGGCTTGTCCCAAAGCCTTGTTATCAGCATGAAGTCTCCCAGGAGAATGATACAGGGCCACTGCCACTGCTGGGGAAGGGACCTGGCAGGCTGGGATCAGGGGTAGAGGGGAGATTCACTTTTGATTTTTGAATTATAGGGATGTATTAGCTATGCAGAAATAATAATACCCTGTAAATAAAGTAAGAGAAAGTAGCCAAGAAGCCAGAAACAGATAAGCAGATAAATGTTAGGCCTTCAGGCCAGGGCCCCCAGGCCGTCTTCCTTTGCTCTGCCTGGTTTGGGCTGTGGCTCCACCCTCTACAGTAATATTTTGATTTCCACATGCACAGCACCCACGGGAAGCCCCAGCCAGTGGTGTCAGGTTCCGGGCTGGGCTGACTGCCAAGGCTGGTGGTGGGCATGACACTACCCCAGGAAAGGCGTCATCCAAATGCCTGGGCCATGACGCAGCCCAGACAGAATGGTGACACTTCTCACAGCCTCTTGGGCCATGCTGCTCTGTGTTCATTTTGAGACCTGCCTGTCAGTGTGAACCCTTGACAACTGACCTGTTTCCATCAGGCAGCCCGCAGCCTACAGGGACTAATTTCTCTCATTCATTCATCTATCCAGTTCAAAACAGGGCTGGGACGGAACCAGGCATCTTAAACATCTCCTGCCCTGTGGAGAAGGACTATGAGGGAGTAAGGGGCAAGGCTACTTTTGAAATAGGCTGGGTGGTAGATGAGGAGCTGATCTGTGGTAGGGGGTAAAGGGTGTGAGATTCTGGATCAACCCTGAAGCTCAAGCCCACAGCTATTGTATAGATGTAGGAGATGTGAGGGAAACAGAGACTGAAGGGAGGTTAGGATCTAAGGTCACCCCTAGGGGCTGGGAGTGAGCCCTAAGCTACAGGCAGCAAGGAAATGTGTCCCTCAGATATGTTACCCCAGGAACTGAGCCTTGCTGACAACCTGAGGTACCTGGGAGTGGATCCCATGGCTCCTCGAAGGACCCCAGCCCAGCAACACCATGGTCTCAGCCTGGTGAGACCTGAAGCGGAGCCTGGTGTCACCAGGGTTGGGATTCTCACCCACACCGTGTTCTGCGGAGTCACAAAGTTTGTGATGATTTGTGAGGTGGGCATGCTGGGCTAATAAAGCCATCTCAAAATTCTGAGGTGCCTGAACAACACTGGACTCCAAGTTTCTCCTGAATAAGGGGAAACGGAAGTTCAGAGAGCTCAGAGGATTTGAAACCGGTTGCTGCAGGGATCCCTGTGGCCCTAGCAGACTGTAGTACCGTCCCTCTGACAGCCCTCCTCCAGGCTTGGGCCTCCCAGGAAGCCAAGTCTGGCCACCCACCAAGTCTCTTCAGCTCCCCTGGGCAGTGAGCTCAGGCAGGCTAACCCGCTGGGTTAGGCCGGGGCCAGGAGGGAGGCAGAGTCCTCACAATGATGCAGGAGCCAGGCTTGGTTCTTGGACCCTAGGGGAGAGAGGACAAAGCACAGGCTGAACTCCAGTTCTGCCACTCCCCACTGTGAGACCCAGTCAAGGGCCTCCTCTCCACAGAGCTGCGGTGGCCATGTCTCCAGTTGGTCTATGAGCTCATGTTTAGGAAACGCTCAGTGGGAACTTCATAAGTGCATGTCCCCAGCCTCTTCTTCATGGGCCTCAGTTTGCCCATCTGGTAAATGATTTTGTGTCTTAGATGTGTTTTGGGGGCCTCTACATCTCTATTAGTTGTTCATTTTAGGATTGGAATTCTAGTTCTACTACTCACCGATGGTGAGAATAGTCACTTAGCCTCTCTGAGTCCCAGTTTTCTCATTTGTGAAATGAAGCTATTAATAATCCTAGGATTATTAATATTCCTAGGATTACATGAGAGGCACAGGCCATATATCCACCGGGATATCTGAAAAAATGTCAGCTAGTCATGTTATTGTTACCATCATCCTATCGGCATGTTTACTGGAAGGGGCAGAGAGTGGCACTTCCCAGAGTGGGGGAAATTTGGTTTCCTTGGAGACAAATTTGTCTGCTAAACCAGACCTGGACACATTTCTTGGAAAATAAAACAAATGCATTTCCCTCCAATCCTCTGCCCTGAATCTACCTAAAGCCAGGCCCCAAATACTGGCTAGTAAGTGCTAACCCCAGCCAGGTTTGGGGAAATGAAAACACATTTATTTCTGTCCCAGTTCTGGGAACTACCTCCTGCTTCCCTCTAGGACAATAGTAATCACTTGTACACAAGCCAAAAGGTGGGACTGCGTGTCACAGACACACTGGATGGATATCCCACCCACCCTGCTTGAACTGTGCACACCATCTCCCCTACCATAGCTGGCCACTGGTGTTAACAGATGCCAACTGCAGGTCCTGTTATGGAGTCTCAAGAGGGAACTGGAAACTTGAAACAAGTGCGTAGGCAGAGGGTGGGGCTTGTGGCATCCCTGGCCTGTGCCCTGGAAAAGGAAGCTGTGGGCTCCATTCAGGGGCTCCTCCTGCCTTTCCTGGGGAGTATCCATGGGGTTTCCCTGTGCTCCTGGGTTAGTCACTTTCTGTGGCTACGCACCTACCCTTGGCCAATGCAGTCACCTGGTAGACAGCATTGTTGGAGGTGAGGGCAGACTTGGGGTGCAGCAGTGGACTTCTTTGCTGTGCAAACAGCTTGGGTGTCTCTGTGTGGAAAGGACACTGGATCCAGAGTCTGGTTGTCTAGACTTACTGCTGTGTGACTCTGGGCAAATCACTCAGCCAGTCTGTGTGGGATAGAGCCAGAAGAGACCTCCTTAGGCATATAGACAAACTAAGAAACAGACTGAGGTGAGCTTCTACTTAAAGCCACATAGCAGGTTTAGGGTTGACCCAAGAGCTGGATCCTACCAATTCCAGCCTGGAGAAGCAGCAATTGCTGGGCTGGGAAGCTTTTACTCGTTTTCAGCAAAGCCCTTCAACCTGGATGAACTTGGGTTCATAAAGTCCCACAGCAGACACCTTCCTTCTCCAGTCAGTTGTCACACTGGGTCCTGACAATAGGGCCAACATCCCATTAAGAGGCAGAACACACTGAGTCCACAGGAATGGGACCTGTCCAAAGTCTACAAGTTCACGACTATATTAGCATCTGAATCCAGTGTACAAAGCTGGCAGCCTTGCTCCAGATAGAGCCAGTTTTGGATGCCTGGGGGTGGGCTTATGCATTCTCAATTGGAATCTTTACATTGTTTGCTTTCATTCTGAGTCGAACCCTAAAGCAGCAATTTAAAGATACCATGGAAGATGCCATTTATGTGACCCCAAGGGAGTCCTAGTTGACCTTGTTTTTGGATGTTGAGAGTGAATTCTGGGCCAGACACTGCTTTGCTCATCTTGTCTGCTTTTCATCTGGGCCTCATGGTGACCCTCTCATCTGTGAGGTGCTATTGGCTCCTCCTTTCTCAGCTCAGAACTGAGGCCCAGAGAGGTTGAGTAACTTGCAACAAGGTCAACAGTCAAGAGCTGCAGGGAAGCTGGCTTCAGAGCTGTGATGCTGTCCTCTTGGCTTCACCACTGTCCCTGTTGCTGGTTTGGGAGATGAGAAAAGGACAGAAGTGGCTCTGATATATAAAGATGAATACTTGCCAAGCAAAGATCAAGGAATGTAGAGGTAGGAGGTGGGAAGAAATTCCTCCATGGGTTAAATAGAGGCAAGAGGTGGGAGGACAGTCATCAGCACAGTTGGGTGGCAGTATGTTATCAACCCAGATGAAATGGTACCTCAGTTATGTCCCACATTCACACTGCTAGTAGCAATTCAGGTTGAGCAAAGCAACATTCAAATAACAATCAATGTTGTCACATTAAGGATAAACAGCATAGCCTAGTGATCAGAGTTGTAGTCTTAAGAATCATCATTTGTGACTTCAAATTCATCTTCCTCTTTGCCTAGAGCTCAAACTATGGACAAGTTACTCAATGTCACTGAGCCTATTTGTTCAGCTCCAAAATGGAATTATATTTGCCTGTGTGATTCCTTTCTCTCCTGATTAACCAAAATCTGATTTTATCTGGTGATGGAAAATTCCCCCCCAAAAGACTATATTCCTTTGCCTCTCTTGCAGCTAATAGTTGCCAGTGAGCAGAAGTTGCTAGATGAGACTTCTGGGAAATAGTCTTAGAAGAGGATGTGTCATTTAGTCTTCTGTTCATGTGAAACTCAGGTATTATGGCTAGAACCCCAGTAGCCATCTTGGATTGGGAAAGGAAGTTAAAGACAAAGCCACATTGTAAGGATGGAGCACCATGAAGCTAGAAGGAAACTGGGACATTTATGACACTGTGGAGATGGTACCAACCCTGGGATGACTCTTCTTGACTTCTTTTTAAACATACAACTTTTCAAATACTTTTATTTTAGAACAGTTTTAGCTTTAAGAATTATTGCAGAGATAGTACAGACAGTTCCTATATATTCACATCCAGTTTCCCCTGTTGTCGACATCTGTCTTTGTTATTTTTCTTATTGCTGGGACAAAATACCCAACACTCAAAGTTAAAGGAAGAAAGGTTTATTGTAGCTCACAGTCTGTAGAAATTTCAGATCATTGATGTAGAGATTTCAGTTCCAAGTCAGGGCAGCATGGCAGAGGGATATCACAGAGCGCAAATAGTTCATGGTGGGCAGAAGGCAGCAAAGCAGCAAAATAGTGAAGCAGCAGCAAATGAGATGACAAGGAATGACAACAGTAGCCCTTTTCCATCCCTTATATTTTATCCAGTTTACCCACCCCCTTAATCCTAGCATGGCACTTTAAATCAATCCCAGCATCACATCTTTAATCCCAGCATCACACACTCTAGATCCATCTGCCTCTAAAAAGCCTCACCTATGACCATATGATGTGGGGAACCACACGGATAACTCTTATTGAGTCTCCTTGAAAAGAAGAGCAACTATCTTCATTTTGGATAAACTTGGCCCTGTTTCCAGGTATTGATATGTACAGAGCTGGCTAGGCTATTTGTTTGTCCCTTCAATTGGCTTTAAGCAATGTAAATTGGGTTAGCTGAGGGGCTGATGTGTCATCTCTGAAGCAAAGTGACAGGTCAGTTTTATTTCACTCAGTGACTCCCCAAGTATGCTGTTGAGCCAGGTGGGATAGAGAGTTGTGCTCCACGCTGTCAGCTGGCACCTAGTGTTGAGAAAGAGGCTATGACTTCCCAGGGCGAAGAGGATTATACATCAGAATTGCACTGACCCCAAATTATTAGATACTACCTCAATCATGTTATGTAGATTCTCTCTGCATTTCTTGCCCTCTACATATCGCAGAGGTGATCCAGCTCATGGTGGTCTTGGCAGTCACATATTTCTCACCACTCTCAGTCACTCATCCCCAAGCCACTCTCCTCATGGAGAATTAATAAAACCTGAGTTGGGCCCTGGGTTGTGGCCTTTGTTCTAGTGAGCCACCATCTTAGCTGGATTTAGGACTCCTTGGTTCCCCATAATGGTATATATGTGTTAGTGTCTTTATTCTCGCTATGGGTTGCACTGGAAGTGGTAGATTGGAATTAACTCACTAGAATTCTAATAACTTCTCCTTGGAATTACAATTATAAACTTTCCTGGACTGCAATAAGGACATGAAAGGGTTTTCTATACCATGAGACTTTGGGGGTACATCTAGGTACAACCATAACAGTATCTTACATTAGTTTGGCACATACATCACAAATGATCCGATACTGTTATATTATTAACTAAAAAGTCCATGCTTCATTCAGAGTTCCTCAGCTTTCCCCTAGTGTCCCTTTTCTGTCCCAAGATCTCATTCATTCCCAAGATTCATGTCTCCTGAGGCTTCTCTCAATTGCAACAGTTTCTCAGATTTTATTTATTTATGATGAGCTTGATAGTCTTGATGGTTACTGGTCAACTATTTCATAAAGTGGCCCTTGATTACTGGGGATTTTCAGATATTTGGTTTAGATTCAGAGTGTGGTGACATGTTTGAGGGGAGGTCCACAGGGTGAAGTCCTCTTCTCCTCATGTTGTATCAGGGTGCATGCTGTCAACAGGACTTGTCACTGTGGGTGTGAATCCTGAGCATTGGCAAGTGTCTCTACTGTGACATGATTCTTTCCCTTTCCATACTGAGCTCACTGGAAGAAAATTCTCTGTGCAGTCCATGCTTGGGAAGTTGGGTGATGTCCCACGTTAGGGGTAGAATAGCCACATAAATTCTCACAAGGGAGATTTATCTCTCCTCATTTATTTAATCATTCATTTATACCAACATGGACTTGTAGATGTTAATTTATCTGGGGGTTATCATACAGTACTACTTTATTTGTTTTCTTGCACAAACTGTTCTATTTCAGGAGCTCTTTGATTGGCTCCCGAGTTTTCTCACCATGAAAGAAAAACAAATGAAGGTAGCATTTTTGCAAGGATGATCTCAGCTTCCTCCAATCTTGTGTGTTTGCTTGGTACGAAGTGGTCTCACAGCTTCTCCCTCAATTCCTGACCTTACTCCATCCTGTGGATGTGGACCTGAGTGTAAGATGTGCTTGGCTGATGGAAACAGGTCACAGTTGAACCTGGTTGCGCCCTTGCCGTACAGACCAGAGCTCACCCTGTAAGCTGGATGTCAGTGCACTGGAGCAGCAGAGGGCTGAGGCTCAGGAGCTCATCAGTGGATGATTTGGTTTTGTTTTGTTGCTGGAGATTGAGCTCCTGGCCTCAAACTGCTAAGCACATGCTCTACCGCTGTGCTACCCTGTCCTCTGTCCCTCTTCCTTTCAAGGATGTTTGAAGCCACTGTTTTGGGACAGTTTTTTATGCAGGAAAAACTAACCAATAAATACATCCAATTGGTTTTATAGGTTTATGTTATTTGAATTTCCCGTTATATGCAGTCAAACATAATGCTAAGTGGTATAGAATGTCTTTCCCAGGAGGTTGTGAGGCAAGGGAAGTACAGTTATCAGTGCTTAGGTAAATAAATGAGAATAATAATTGTTATTATAATTTAATTCTAAATGAATTGGTCATAGCAATTATTATTGATGTTAATTTTGTAGTGTGTTGGCATTTAATTTGTCTCCATTTTGTAGGACTCTAAGCTTAGGGACCAGCCACCTCACTTTATAAAAACACAAAAAAAGCAATTTCTGTGGGGCCTCCAGCCTAAGCCCATGAGTGAGCATCACACTGAGCTTAAACTAGAGGTCAATTACCTGGAACAGTGAGGGGGCTATAACTCACTCAACTTACAAGGGTTAGCAGAGCCACCTAAGGGAATGGCTGGGTGAGGCAAGTTTGCAGAGAGTTTGAGGTTCTGCTCTGGAGGGGCTTCTGTTGAGAAGTGGGAATGATGGGATAGTTAGGATTTTAATAAAGTTCATCTATCAAGAAGGCAATGAGAGCCAGACTTGAGAGGGCATGGGTCAGGAAATAATGCCTTTGATTAGCAAGAATAGGGGAGATTGGCCATGCCTGCGGCCTGGATGTGATCATGTTTTGTCTTTGTGTAGATTCAATGACAGAATGGTCTTGTTTCTCTCTTAAATCTTTGGCCCTGGAGTGCCTCTTCTGAGGCTGATGACTTGTGAAGCTGTGATGTTCCATAGGCCCACTGATGGTGAGCCCAGCCTGGCTGATGCTACTGGGGCCAGCTCCTGCCTGTATCTTTTTTAGCTGGGGTCAGCGCTCTGGTACAGAGAAGACCTCTCCCCTTTAGAATTTTCCCTGTATTACTAAATTTGGGATAGTAATACCAGCTGGCAGGCATTTTCAGGTGTTCTTCCTCTTCTGGCAAATTTCTTTTCCTACCTATTTGGTCCTGAGTTGCTCTCTAGAGGAGTGACAGAGCTGGGACCTAGGTCTTGTAGAGGTTCTGAGAGAGTTAACTCATGCAGAGACCATGGTGAGGCCTGGAGGCAGGGTGAGAAATTAAGGGCTTCTGAAGGCCACATCTAGCAAGTACCTGAGGGTGTCCAGCCAAGCCATGATCCCTATGGGGAAACTGAGACTGGAGAGGGAGGGGCTCTGCATTGGACCTCAAGGTGGCCACTTTAGCCACCCCCCACTTACCTGACTCGCAGAGTCCATTGCTGACAGAAACTACTCTTTTGATCACTTTTATAGGAAAATCAAGGAGAAAGAAAAAATATAAAATTTTATATTAAGTATTCCAAAAACAATTCACATGGTGGAAGAAAGAGAAAGTCAAGGAAAGGTGAACAAAACATCTGTAGGCATACATGTCACCCTAGGTCCCTGAGCAAGCCCAGCAGACACACCTGCTGTACACAGCCAAGTCTGAGAGCTGAACATAAGCTCGTGCACGTGTACCTGGGCCCCTGCACAGGGAAGGGAGCCACAGAGCGGGAACTGCTGCCTGGTTGGTGGGAAAGGTTCGTGAACCACGCTCCAAACAAGTGCAATGCTGACAATTATCAGCAAGTAGAAGGTGGAAAGGTTTGGGGAAGAGAAAATATCTGGCTTCAAACTCAAGTTTCCTATTAACTGCTTACATTGCCTTTAGCAAACTGACCCTCTCTGAGGCTGTTTTCTGAGCTGTAAAATGGGTCTGTTAGGTTGAGGGTAAAGTCAGAAATGCAAGCAGAGCATCACCTCACAGAAACTCAACTCCAAAGAGTTTATGTGAGCAAGAAGTTTGCTTTGTAGACACAGGACAGCTTCAGGGAAGGGTAACTCTGCCCCTCAGTGATGTTATTAAAGCCCCAGACTTTTTATGTCCTGCCGTTCTGTGACCCCCCTTCTCGCTACCTACCTTGTCAGATTGGTCCCAAAGGTGGTTCGCATTGTAGTCTTAGCCATCAGCCTCCTGCAGGACAGAGATTGTGTCAGCAATCTACATCTTCCTCTTTAATGTGGATGTGCTCACTCACATGACATGACTGGCCAGGGACACATCATGCACTGACTGCCTGTGGTTTGGGTTTCTAAACTAATCTGTGCCTGGAATGGGCTTAATGGGGCCGCATATTAGGAAAGGGAAGGCAGAGTGGGGGGCATGGGTCTTGCTGAGTGTGGCGAGTGCTGTTGTGTGTGGGTTCAACAGGATGTTGACCATCACTAGGCGTTGAGTATTTCTCAGTAATATCCTCAAGGACAGGACTTGAATTGAAGTTCCAAAGCCTTCTGAGATCTGGTGTCCTTGTGTGCTAAGCTCTTCCCAGCCTGAGTTGGTGGTGTTGGCTCCCAGCATGTGACTTGGTTTTGCTGTGAACCCCTGTGTGTGAGTACCCAGCAGACTGTATGTATGCGAGGGTGATGTACTTCACTTCTGTGTTTGCATCTCAACCAACCTGTATGAAATGCACATATAATTTTTCCACGTGTCTGTATGTGGCTGCTACTCAGTTAACCATAGTGGTGTAATGTACGTTCATGTTGTTTTTACATGTGTATGTATAGATACATGCATAGGTAGATATATGTGGCATAATAATGCATAATGCATATTTATATATTAAAAATATATTAATCTTTTCTTCAGTACTAGGTACTGAACAACAGTACTAGGTACTGAGCTGCATTGTAGGCCTATTTGCCTCTATTTGTTTGTTTGTCTGTTTCTTTATTTCTTTGAAACAGGGTCTCACTAAGTTACTAAACTGACCAAGCTGGTCCATACAAACTTCCTGACTCAGCTTCCCAGAGTGCTAGGATTACCAGCATGTGCCACCACTGAATTATGCAGACCATCCCAGATTTATGATGGTTAAACCTTAGTGCTCTTCAAACTTTAGTGTTGTGAAAGCATTACACATTCAGTAGAAACTGTCCTTTGAGTTTTGATTTTCTGTCCCGTGCTGGAGATATGCAGTAGGATGTGGTCCCATGATGCTGGCCCCTCAGTGAGCACAGCTCCTGGTCAGTGCCACCATCACAAGGACTCTGCAGCGCCCTGTTGTTGAGCTGTGATGTTTGTTTCACAGGCTAGGTGTTATTAAATGTCTTGTTGACTTATAGTTTTTCAACTTATGATGTGTTTATTGGGATAATCCCTAAGTCAAGGAACATCTGTGTTGTGTAGAAGACATATTAATCATATTTATCAAGCACTTGCTGTATGCCAGGTACTGTTCTAAGCAATTTGTAGGTATTAATTCAAGAATTTTTAACCTAGGGTTTTTCTGGGGTCCATGGATAGAGTTTATTTTCACTTACCCTTAATGAAATTCAGTATTTGCTTCAATTATGAACATAGGACACATATCATAGTTATAGCCTTAGTGCCTGGGAACTTTGTCACCATTAGAAATCATGGCTATTTTCATTTTCTGTCATAGTGGTTGTAGACACCTCAAGATATTGTTAGCACTCATCATTTCTTTGAAATTATGGAGATCTGTTGCTAGGCCTCCTTGCTAATTAATACATTCCCATACATTATGGTATCACAATTATGTTCTGTAAGAATATTTTGATGGTTATATTTTTAATCTAATTTATTTACCTCATGACCCAGTGCATTTTATTTTGAGCATTTGAAACCATCATTCTGAGGAGGGGTTCCTGGCTTCACTGGATAATCATGTAGGTGATGTCACAATCAAGAAGAGTTAATGATCCAGCTCTTCAGTGACCACAGGAGGCAGATATTATAGTGTCCCTTATCCCGGAAGTCATGTTCCAAGACCCACAGGGGTTGCTTAAAATGTTAGAGAGTCAAACCCTATATACACCATGTTCTTTCCTGTATATATTTAGCTATGATAATGTTTAATCTATTAGAAGAGGTGCAGTGATCAGTCCATAAAAATAATTGTAATAAAATGAAATTCTAATAATAAACTATAACTAAAGTTCTAAGAATGTGGTGTCTCTTTTTTGAAAACATTGAGACAAATATGAATATTTGCTGGCTGTGGTAGAAAAAGGGTAACTGAATCTCTGTGTTAATCAGCTTTCTATTATTGTAATGAATAGCTTATGTAATTTACAAAGGGGAAATGATTTTTCAGTTTAGTTTGGCTCACAATTTTAGAGGTTTCAGTTCATTGTACACTGGCCCCATTTCTTTGGGGCCTGCAGCAAAGTGTGGCAGACCTAGCCTCCTCATGACTGGGAAGAAAAAGAGAGGAAGAACCATAAATTATGGGATGGCTTCCCACTAGGCCCACCTCCTGGAGTTCCAACCATTTCCCAAGAGAGCCAATCTGGGGACCAAGCTTTTAACACTTGGGCTTTTGGGGGACGCTATGATCTGAGCTATAGTGTCAGGGAAAATGAAATCATGGATAAGAAGGTGTTTCTGCATTACTGGATTGTTATAGAGGGGCCAAAAAGCCCAGAAAGATTGTGCAGTTTGCTTAAGCTCACACAGATATGCAGTAGATGCACAGTATCACATCTGTCAGTTGTCTTTACAGCCCATGGTCTGCTCTGGGCTTGTTCTTTGCATCACATCACAAAGCAAGTCTGGTTCATTGCTCTTTTCTACAAAGTTAAGTGAGAATAACAAGAATAATGTGGGTTATTTATCCTTTCCTTTTCTTTCCTTTCCTTTCCTTTCCTTTCCTTTCCTTTCCTTTCCTTTCCTTTCCTTTCCTTTCCTTTCCTTTCCTTTCCTTTCCTTTTCTTTTTTGGTACCGGGGATTGAACTCATGACCTCATGCTTGCCAGGCTGGCGCTTATGCTGCTGAGCTAAACCCCCAGCCCTCATTTTCTTATTTAAAGAATTTTCTGAGTTGTGAGTGTTAAATGAAATACTGTGCTTCTCCAGTTCCCTAGATGGTCTCTATTTGTGGTAGGTGTGATGTCTGAGGAATATTTGGCATGAAGAGAAAATAATAGCTTGTGTTTTACCTGATGTCTAATGTATTACCTTTCTTGATTTTAAAAACATCTTTGAGGTAAAATTTATGTGTGAGAAAATCATTTGGTAAGTTTTAACATTTGTATCCATCTGTGAAACTATCCCCACAGTCAAGATAATGACCACCTCTAGCAGTGCGAATGCTTCCTGGGTAGTAATTTAGAGGTTGGTGTCTCAGGGCTGGGGCTCTGGGAGCTCTTGCTCACCACTGATTTACAGGAAAGATGACAACAGGTATCCAGTGCATGCTGTGCTTCATGGCTTGGTTGCTCAGCTGTAGGAAAGACCACACCCTTGTCACCTCTACTCACAGCCTTGCTGTTGTGCCATTTGGGCATCTTCAAGATGTAGGTAACAGAGTTCCAACTCTAACTTGCTTAAGGAAAAAAAACAGGACTTTCATTGATTTAAGGAGCTGAAACAGTGCATGGACACCCCATTAGACCCAAAGCAAGGATCATGCAAGTGTGTCCCAGTCACTGGGCAGAGGAACAGCTAACATGGGCAGATAAGTGGCCTACAGGGCTCTGTCTGAACTCCTACAGAATCCATGAGCATGAAGTACATGGTGGTTGGTTTTGCTACTAAGATTGGGGTATTTTGATGTATAGAAATTAATGTTCTATAGCTTATTCATTTGTTACTACAAACCAAGCGGTCTGAACTCAGCAATTCTGTCCATTTTCTTCTTAGCCCAGTTGGGGGCTCCTGTGCACTGTACTCTTTGAGCCAATGAGTCATAATCACCAGACCCTGTTGTACAGATGCCAAGTTTGTTTGCCATGCTGTTGGGCTAATTGTTCTCTAAGTTCCTGTGGAACCCTGGGGGTACTTCCTCAAATGATTAGGAAAAATGATAAAAAGAGTAAACACATGGATTTGTTTCTATCAGTTAAAAATTTACTCTGAAATCTTCAGGGTTCACTCCTACTTGTCAGATAACCAAGTCTCAGCAATTGAGAAAGGATCAAGAAACAGAACTTGATGGGACAACACAGAAACACCTCAGGGCACACTGAGAATGACAGTGGTCTTAGCTATGAAGCAGTGCTGTAGTAGAAATCTTCCCTATCCAGTAAACTGGATCTTCCCCAGTGTTCAAAAGTTCAGCAAAATCATTGTAATGGTGCCTGGAGAATGGGAACCAAGGTTCAGATAGATAGGGAAGGAACTTGTCTCAGGCTTCACACTCATTGTGGGGGACAAGAAGTCTAGAGATTCAAGACCTCCTAACCTGGGGCTCATGTGTGCAGGAAGTGCTTGCTTATGGCCCCTAGATAAAGCCACAAGACTTTGAAAACCACAGCAGAGCACTGAAACAGGTGCATGACCCTCTGGAACACAGGCCCCTGAGTGACTGAATGGGCCATATTCCTTTGAAGCCAAGTTTGATTCCAGGCCAGTCAGGCCAAAGCTACATAGCCTTTTATGAGCTAATGAAATTCCACACCAGGAGTAGTGAGGGTAGAGATAGAGCTGGAGAAGAACCCTGATTGCAGGTTGAACATTAGAGTTTATTTTTAGGGTCCTGGGGAGCCACTGAGAAATATAGGCAGGGGAAATGACATGATTATAGGCCAGGAGGGAGCCTGTAACCTGAAGATGGGGCCCTATTGCAAGGCTGATGTCATCTCCCAAGGTGAAGCTGCTTTGGGAGTGTAGGTGCCATGGGGGCAGACTGGGCATTCTGTTCCCCTTTCTGCCAGGTGGGAAATGGTACCTTTGGGTGCAGCTGCCTTCCTGAGGGGGGAAAAGATGTAGTTGAGCATGCAAAGCTACCCAATGGCCATGGGTGTTCAATTCCAGACTCCCATGAGTGACAGATTTAACACACGGAATTCCAGGGTGCAGCTTAGCCTGTACCCCAACTCACTGTGTGACCTCGGGCAAGGCAGTTCACTTCTCTGAACTGCAGTTTGTGCATCTGTAGAATGGGGGCCATAAGAGAACCTATTTGGGTCCATGTAGTTTGTGTGCAGGAGGCAAATAGTTGGTGTCCTTTATTTTCACCCTTCTCCCTGGTTGACCTCCATGTTTTGTCCCAGATTCACAGTGAGTCAGGCAGAGAGGTGGCTGCATCCAGTTGTTGGACGGCATCAGAATGAGGGATCTGTCCTGACACAGGTGCTTGGAAGGCACCTTCTCCCATCACCCTCCTTTCTGCTCATCTGCTCCAGCCACCATGGTTCCTTACATTAGCCAGGCTCATGACCATCTGAGGGCCTTTGCACTTGCTGCTCCCTCTAGTGGGCCTGCTATTCCAGCAGCTCTTCACCTGGCTTCTTTCAAACCTATTTAGTTCTCACTTTAAGCATCACCTCCCCAGAGGTTCTTCCTTGATTACTCTAAGTTGAACCCTCTGTAATTCTCTTTTACCTCCTGCTTAAAACTTTTGTAGTTGTAGTTATATCTTCTAATCTATTCCATTGAACTTCAGGTCTGTTTTTATTCCAGTACCATGTTGATTTTTTTTTTTTTTTTGTGCCTGGGATCGAACTCATGACCTCGCACTTGCCAGGCAAGTCCTTAAGCCACTGAGCTAAATCCCAAGCCCCTGCTTAATACCTTTTAATCTGCATTATGATAATTAACATGTCACCTTGGTTTTATAAGTGAATTTTAATTTGCATTTTTCCAGTCTCTCCTTAATAGATCTGTGAATGCAGGGACATCTCTCTTGTTCACTTTGTCACCCTGTCACCCAGCCAGACCTAGACACAGGCACATCCTTAAGACAATTGTGATGTAGATGAATGAACACATGAGGGAATAAGGAAATACGTGAATGAATGTGTGAACCAGGTGCTGTGAATCAGAGCCTGTGAATCTGAAGGGGTCCTCTGTCAAAAGCTGCCCATGTTGTGGTTGCCAAGGCAATATTACTAGCTTTGCCACTTTAAATGAGAGAGGTGAAGGCCACACAGACACCAAGAGGAGGGAGAACCCAGAAGGAGTGGTCAAACCCAGCAGGCACCACTACTACCATCTCAATGACAGCTGTTCTCTATGCTCTTAAAGGGCCACCTGTGGCTGTGGCTGTTGTCTGAGGTGTACACAATGAACTCCCCCAGTGTGGGAGTGGCTTTACTGAGACAAGCAGAGAGCTCAAGAACACTGTATTTTGCTTGGCTGGCTCCATCAGGATCTAGCAGGTATCAGTGTGAGACAGACTGGTCTTGGAGGCTTTTCTAGACTGTCCCTTCAGCCCTTGATACAGGCAGAGGGGACACCAATGCAACATTTTTGTGGTCATTATGGAGATGCTTCGAGAGAGTTCTGGAGGGAGTCAGTTCACATGCAAGTGCTCTGGAGGTGATGCCTAGTTGAGCTGCCTTCGTTGAAACCGTTTCCCTCTCTGAGGGACGTCTTCATTGATAAAATAGAGAGACATGAAAGAGAAATTCGTAGATGCAAATATCCTAGAGCCAGTTCTTGCCTGGGCCCAAGGCTATACTGGCCATACCCCCACAGGCCTTGTGTTGCCCAGGGTCTTCTGACTGGCTTTGTCTGTGGCTGTTGTAAGCATCTGTCAGAAGAGCTCCTATAGGTCATATCCTTATTGCCCACATGGGAAACTCAGGTTCAGAGAGGGCCATGGGCTTCACTTGAGGGGCAGAGGCAGGATTGAGAACTGGCTTTGTCATAGCTGTGAGGTGACCTGGGAATGAGCTGGTGTCAGGAATCTGGACTTGGAGCAGAAGTCCTTGAGAAGAGAGGCAGAGAAGGAAAGAAGAGCAAAGGGGGTGGGATGCAGGGAGGAGAAGGAGAAGGAGAAGGAACACTCTTGGCAGCCAGCTTCGGCTTTTGCTTCTTGCAGACAGACAGGCCTTGGGTAGGACTGACTCTGATGCAATCATGTAATCCAGCTATGGCCAGTCAGAAGCATAGTGATGAGTCTTATGCTGGACACTGAACCTGTCTTGACGGGATGGTAGTCGACTTCCAGCTGTGCTGGAATGACTGGGCCAGAGGAGTGCCCTAGCTGGGGATATTGAGTGGGAGGACATGAATCTGGGCTGCTGGAGCCATTTCATGAGAATGAAAAAGCACAGGGAATGGCAAGGCCAAGAGGGAGAGAAAGATATTATTTGAGTGACTACAGGTAGCCATGCCTGAGTGCTCCCCTAACTTTTCAGTTACATGAACTAATTCATTCCTTTGGATAGAATTTCTACTTGGAGAGTTCTGATGGAAGGCGAGGAAGGTAACAAGGCAGGACAAATATCTAAAGCAGATGTCTGAGGTAACTCAAGTCACCTTCCAAGCCTTTTTAGAAACTGTAGTGCAGCCAGGGGTTTGGGCCTTTGCCTTGGGTCTCACAGCTTTGCCCATACCTTCTCAGCAAACAGCCAGCTTGAAAGCTCTGCAGTACAAAAATAAAAGCTGTGGATGCAAAACTAAATGCTTTTCTCCCCTTGTTCACTTTCTTTGCTGCCAACATTTATTAGGCACTCGCTTTGTACCAGGCTCTGTTGGGAAGTCTGCTCACATGGTCTCATCCTCCTTGCCACAGCCCAGCAAGGACAAAGCAACACCATCTCCATTTTACAGACAGACAACTGAGGCCCTGAGAGGCTGAGCCATGGCCTAAGGTCTGGCTCCAAAGCCCATCCCGTGTCACCATGCTTCACACAGTAGATGCTAAAGAAATGTTTGCCGAGCAAGTGCTGTGTGAGGCAACTTGAGCTTCGAGGCAGTAGAAAGCCTGAAAGGTTGCTTTGGTACATTCTCTGTCCCATCTGGAGGACCATCGGCAGCAGCCATGTCACTGAATCTTGACAAGTAAGTGCTGCTTCCCTTGAAAGACTCAAAGGAGGTCTATGCTGTGTCTGCTCAAGGCGAGAGAGGATCCAGGGTCTGGGGCAGTCACATGGCAGAAAGGTGTTGCACTGTGGCTGAGGATCAGGCTCAGCCTCCTGGCTCTAGGGCAGGCAGGGCCTGGCTGAGCCTGGGTGTTGGCTAATAACAGGGCTATGGGGCCTTATCAGGGCTGAGGGGACACAGAGATGAGGTGTTGGCAGTGTGACTGTAACTCCCTTCTGACCCCAGTCTCTGCAAAGCTCATAAAGAGCCCCTGACAAAGGCCCACTTTCCCCCTGCAGACCTCAGTGCAGCACCACTGTGGGCTGAGGCAGGGACAGGCTGAGGTCTCTGGCATGAGGACAAGGGTATCTGGACCCAGGTGTTGATGTCTTACCCAGTAGTCCCTGGACTCGATCCTGGGTTACCTGGCCAAGGAGCCCTGGTGGCTGCCACATGGGCAGAATAGTGGCTCCTGGGGCCAGAGGAGCCTTGGAAGGCATCAATGCCTAGATAGACAGGACTTGCTCCTAGGTCTTCCTCAGGTCTATTTTGACCCAAGTTCCTTTCAGTTGTTTCAGGGTCTGTCTGAGACATTTCTGTGTTCCTTGTAGCCACAAAAGGTGAGTATGGCTGGAGGTGAGGTCCAAGCCTCTTCTTTTTTAGTAATTAAGGTATGCTGGGGGTAAATGATTCCTTTTAGCTTCCATTAGAGCTGGAGGAACCAGGTCTGATGCTAGGCTTTGGAGCCTGGTAGCAGTGGAGTGGAGAGGATAGAATGGTTACCATGAGGAAGTAGTGCAGCCCCTCCAGCCTGGAAAAAGCGAGTGGATTTCAAGGCTGGGAAAGTATGGAATGGGATATCATCCTGCCCACAAGTCATGGAATCTGGCCTGCCTGTGACAGCTTCCTGTGTGCATGTCCCTCCTCCCCCAAGACCTGCAGTCACAACAGGAGTCTGGGATTCTTTCCAGGAGCCAAGTTTAGTCAGTAGCTCATTCAGGGCATGGTGACCCTCAAGGTGGAGGGAGTCCTGGAGGAGGTAGGAGGAACAAGAATGAGGGGCACATACTGCAGTGAAAGGGACCCCATGCCCACGCTACCACACATCCAGGAGAGCAGGGAGGCAGGTGATTCTTCTAGACTTGGGACAAAGAAGGCTGGCTCAGATGTCCCAGGACATCGAGGATGAGACTCAGGCACTGTGTTCCATGCTGAATCTAGGGTTTTGGGAGATCAAAGTCCAGCTCCTAAAAGACCCAGCTTCTGCACAGCCCTTGCTAGCTGTGCAAGGGCCGTATCATCATGCGGGTGGCACGCAGTGAGTAGGTGGTGCCACGGAATAAGTTCCAGCGAATACCATTGGCCTTGTGCAAGTGCAGGCCAGCTGGATAGTAGATGCCGTTGAGGTTGGAGCCACCACAAGCATCAAACCACCACCCTGTGGAAGGGGGGACAAGGATCGATCAGTGCTGTTGCTGCCTTGGGAACTAGCTGGCTAGGGAGGAGGTTGGGGCGCAACCTGCTCAGGCAAGGGCTCTAAAGGGCACCAGAGGATTCTAGCTACCCCTCCAGGCCCCTCTGGACCTCCTTTCCTTCTTCTGACTCCTTTGTGTCCTGTGTCCCTTCCTCAGTGATCTCTGATCTTTCTGTGGATACGTGGGGACCTCTGTTTCTCCCATGAGCCTTTCCCTCTTGATGGTTCATGTGTGTGTTACACTGTATGCATTTCTCTGGCTGAGGTCTTTCCTCTGGCTGTCTCTGGTCTAGGTCTTCCTAGGTCTCCATTTCTATGAAGAGTCCTTTTCTGGCCATGCCCAGGGCTGCACTTCCTCTCCATCTGTCCCTCTGCCTTCCCTGTCCCAGTGCAGCTCAGTATCCACTGCTCTCAGCCTCTGCCTCCCTCTGCCCCCATCTGTCCCTGTCTTCTCTGTCCTTCCTGCTCTGTCTCCGACTCATCCCATCTCCCTCTCTCTGATCTCTGTCCTAGCACAGGAGCACTTCCCAAGACATTGTTGATGGGGAGCTGTCCCCTGACTGCTCTGGCCTCTGGGTTAGGAGGAGGGGTGTCCTAGAGGGGACCTTAGGACCCTGGTGGGGAAGGGACATCTGATCCTAACTCACCTCCAGACATTATTGCTGCACAGTTGCAGTTGCAGTTGTCATGGTCTGCATCACGGGTGCTGAAGGTGTTGTTCCACAGGATCACATTACCCAGTTGTGACATCACACCACTGTATCCATTCACAAAAATCCTGATGCCCGCCCAGAGGCATGACAAGAGAGAAGACCAGAGTCAGGTCATGGCCATGTTGAGGAAAGATCTTCAGTGGGGACATTGTCTTAGCTAGGGTCTCCTTCCTATTGTCCTTGGAATGGGGACTTTAACCTGACCATTTTCCTCCAGATCTTCATCCTCCTGCTGCCCCTCAAGGAAAAAGCACCTACTGTGTGCTGGTCCTTCTTCATCTCATCAGCTGGGTCTTGTGGATAAATCACAATGGCCATAATGAGGAAAACAGCTGACAGTTTTAGAGCCTCTTCCAGGGGGCGGGCACTGTCCAAAGTCCTTTGCAGGGATTGACTTGCTCTTATCTCAGCCTCTCAACACCCTTTCCACATGAGATGGGATCCCAACAGCACAAGAACCTGCCCAAGGTCTGAGGACCAAGGAGAGTCAGTGCCATATTTTGCTCCAGAGTGGCCTGATTGGGGAACTACATGCATTTCTGTACCCAATCACCATCCTGCACCTGGTAGACCATACCACTCATGCCCACTTGTTTCTTCCAGAAAGCCCTCTCTGATCACAGCAACCCACAGAGATCTATACCCAGGGCACCCCAGACTTTCACATCTGCAGGCAGCTCAAGGAGGAGAAGTTACATTTCTTGGCCAGGGTCCTGGCAGGCATGGCCAAGGCTGCCTGGTGCTGATGGCCATCAACTTGGATTCAAACTCCAGCTTTGCCACCCAGAGGCTGCGTGACCTTGGAAAAACTTCTTTACCTCTCCGAGCCTCAGTTTTATCCATGCGAATGTCAACCACAGCAATACTGATGGCAAGCTTGCTCATTGTGTGGTTTGGTGGGACCAGCATGTAGAGAGTACAGGGCAGTGAGCCCAGGGCACAGTTAGTGTTCACTGTTATTTGGTCCCTTGGACATGGCCGAGCCTGGCAGGGAGACTGGAGGGAGGGGCTGTGCCTGGGAGATGTTTGGGAATAGTTAAAGTCCCATGGGGTGGAGGTGAATGGCCTGCAGATATAGCCAGAGCTGCTCAAGGAACACTGATCCTCAGAGCAGGGCCTGGGAGATTCCCCAGGTGCAACCCAAAGGAATGTGAGTATATCAAGATCAGAGTTTCTCAGAAATGCAGCAGCAAGGTGTGGAATGATTTTGGACAGTAGGGAGACCTGAAGTCAAGTCCAGGTCACATAATGTGTCATTTTATTATTATTATTTTTTGTCTTTTTGAGACAGGGTCTCACTATGCAGTTCAGGCTGACCTTGAGCTCACTTGTAGCCCAGGCTGGTCTCAAACTCTCAATGATCCTCGTCTCAGCCTCCCAAGTGCTGGGATTGCAGGCAATTTAGCCAGATGACTTAAATTCAGTGCCTGAGAATCATTTTGCAATAGTAGGCACAGTAATGCCCACCTCAGAGAGTCATGGGAGGAGTTAATGGAGTGTCTAGAAAGGAACACCGTGGGTGCTCAGGAAATGCTGATTTCTTTCCCTAAACACACCAAGAAACAGACTATGGAGGGAGTAGGAAAATGTGAAGATTTTGTAGGGTCCTCATATCCAAGTCCATTCTAATTTGGAAGCACAGAGCTTCAGAGCAACTTGACCTTGATTTACCCAGTGAGAGCTGCCAAAGTGTCCTGGTCTCCTGTCTCTCATCCCAGGACACTTCCATCTCACTCCAGGGTACACACAGACTGGACAAGTCACTTCTTCCTGGGTCTCTGTAAATGACTGACCTGGAGTGATCACCCTTGAATGTTCCCTTTCTACTCTGGGATGGTGGCATCAGTGACATTCTCTCCACCCCACCCAGTGGTCAGGATGTGCTGAGTGCTAACCAGCTGCCTCCAGATCCCATGACGTGGGCCCAAATTGGGGACAGATGGTAGAAAAGGGAGACGCCCTGGGACTGACCTTTGGTGTAGACTGTAGGCTCTAGCCTTGGAACCCAGCCAACCCACCAGGGACCCTAGCCTACCCACCACCTGGGCCCCAAGCCCACTTGTAAAATTCGTTCTCGCTGCCCAGCTGGAAATGCTTGAAGTTCTCTTGGGCCATGCTGCCATCCCAGTCTTCCATCTCCAAACGCAGAGAATACTTTGCCCTGCTTGTGAGCTGATACACTGCTTCATTTCCCAACCAGTGCTCCCCAGCTGGGTTGCCGAAGCCCTATGGGGGCAGGGGAGGACAGGGTGAGCTGAGTCCTAGGAGGGAGGTATGTCCCTGGCTGATCAAGGGGCCTGGGGTCAGGGTCTGAGACCACATCCCAAACTGCCTAGGTAGTGATCATTGTGAGCAGTCTGGGGTAGGAGAGTCTGCTCCTGGAGGAAAAATGTCTAACAGATTTGTAAAAGCAAATTAAAAATAATCAGATTTCTCCAAAGTTTAGGAACAGACAAAACTAAATGGGCAACAGAAATGAAAATGTAAAAATATTTAGGGGGCTGTTGATTGGGAAGGGTCTCAAGGAGGGTTCTAGGGTGCTGGAAGGTTTGCATGGCTAGCTTTCAGAGGGTCCCAGGGGTGAGTACATATGTGAAATTCATGAGCCATGCAGTTAGTATTTGTGCACTTAGCTGTGTTAAAACTCAGTAAAAAAATAATAAAGATTTTAATCAATTACATAAGTGATAGAACAGACTTTGTTCAAGGACAGGGTAGGCAATGCAGAATTTCAGCAATATAAAAATGTATGAAAAGGTAACAGCACATGGAGTGTCTTGTCACCAGTGTCCAAAGGCAAGAAACCAAAGCTCTGGGCAGAACAATAATTCAGCACCAACAGGGGACACTCAAGCCCTGCTCCCTCTTTACAGGAAGAGGTGCCACTTACTAAGTGTTGACAAACAGCTTTCTTTTGTGTATGTCTATGTCTGACCTCCCTATTTCTCTTTGCATTTTTAATGATACTTTAAAAACTCATTTGTTCAAGAATAGCCATCACTTAATTTGATATTTGTATTTATGAACTGGAACAGCAAGCAGACAAAATTAATAATACTACTCTACGTCCTTGTGGGTATCTTTCCTATTTCTTTGGCTTTGGAAAGGTGAAGACCATTTAAGACACTTTTTGAAAAAGTCTTCTACTTAACATTTAATTAAAAAAATTGGAAGGTGTTGTGGCTCATGCCTCTAACCTCAGCACCTGGGAGACTGAGGCAGGATGACCTCTGCAAATTCAGCCTGAGCTCCTCAGTGAGTTTAAGGCCAGCCTCCACTACATAGTGAGACCCTACCCTCAAACAAACAAACAAACAAACAAACATTGGAAGGCAGTCAGGTAGTATGCCTCAACTTGAAAAAGGCACAGGCTCATTGAACCATCTGTTTTAAATTACAGAACACCATAGCAGCAGCACTGGGCTTCAGAGCTGCAGAGACCCCTCCACCCTGTCCCAGGGCAGCAGTGTCACCTGCTTGTAATCCTGCCAGTTCCGCTGGAAATTCACGGTGCCATTTTCACGACGCTGGATGACAGTCCAGGCGCCTCCATCGGTGTTCATCATGCAGAAAACCTGGCAAAAGAGGGAGCAGCTGAAATCCTCAGGACACATTTAAAAGACAGGTCTAAGACAGCATGAGGGTGACTTGGCTGATGGAGCCCCCACCCTCTGAGGAGCAAAAGGTGGTCAAGGTCATGAGAAAGATCCAGGCTCCCATACCCCATCCATCGTCATCATTTCCTAAACTGACAGAGCAGTGATGCTTTCCCTCAGCTGCCTTCTCCTCACTTGTAAAACAGGGCTGCTCATACCTTTACCTCTTTGTGCCCCAGTTTTTCCTCTGTAAGCTGGCATTACTATGAAAATTAAATGTGAATGTTTAGGACAGAGCCCAGCACATACCAGGGGAGAAGTGAATGGAGGCTTCTCATTCCTTAATATTGCATTGCTGGAAGGATTCAATGTGGATGGGCCTAAAGGGCTTAGCCACTGCATAGCAGCAGGAAATGCTATTACTGTTGCCCTTCAGGGCACAACAGTTTGCTGAGCACCTACTGCATGTGAGGCTCTGTTCAGAGCACTGGGGATGCTCACATGGGTGAGACAAAAAGAATCCTTTTTCTCAAAGAGCTCAGCATCTATCACTACTACATTTTTAATCCAACTTTTATTCACACACTATTTTTCCATCCAGCCAGTTCGTGTTCAATATTCCTTGAATGTGGACTTGGTGCCTGGCCCTGTACTGGAAGAATTATTGGTGAGTCAGAGATAAATCATGCCTCAGACTGGGTTGGTCTGGAGGAAGCTACATAGGGCAGGAAGACAACTGATTGTGAACATTTAAACAGCTACAAAGAGGGGCCCCCAAAATCTTCCTGGAGGAGGTGGCTCCTCAACATGGCTTTGAATGACAGTGTGTCTGTCGGTGAGAGAGAGAGATGAGTGGAAGGTGTTTTCAGGGGAGAGGGCATCAGGAAGAGCAGGGGCTCTGAGGAAGGACAGGCCAGTTGAGAGAGAGAAGCAGGACACACCAGATATGCAGGAGGCTCAGAGGTGAAGCGTTTGGTTCACAGTAATGCTGAAGCTTGATCCCAGATCTCTTTCCCCCTTAGCCAGCTCTTGCCTCTTCATCAGTGTTCCCAAATGTCATCCATGTGTACCTTCCCAAATTCTAGCATAGCTCCATTTTCTTCATTTTTACAAAACATATTTATTTTAAAAAGTAGTGTCCTGAGCCAGGCGTAGTGGCCCTCTCCTGTAATCCCAGCACTCAGGAGGCTGAGGCAGGAGGATCAACATGAGGCCAGCTGGGCTACACAGTGAGACTCTGTCTCAAAAAACCCCAAGCAACCAACCACCCAAACAAACAACAAAAACCCCAAAACAAAAAATGATGTTCTTTCTTACACTGAAGGAAATTGAAACACATTTTACAAGGAAGTTTTACCAGTACCATAAATGGAAAAGTAGTATCACCTTTATTTACATGATTATAAAAATATAGTGAATACAAAATATTATTAAATTCTAGTTAGAAAGTTTTGTCTCTCAGCTGATCTCTTTGTTAAAAGGGTCATTTAGCACATGTGTGAAGAGTGTAAAAGACACTCTGGGGACAAATGGAGCCTCTCCTTGACACACTCAGAAGGTCAGAAGGAAAGTGCAGAGGGATTTGTGGAGCAGGCCTGCTGGATAGTTGCTCCCTCCCCTTCCCCTTCTGGCTGCCCCAAGTCCTAGCTGATGCCCCCCCCCACCTCTTCCCACCTGATGATTGAGCCTGTAAGCTCAGGGCCACCTTGGGAGCCTCTTATTGAAGAGGGCAGTGTCTCCATGGGCTCCAGTCACTAATGTCCTGCATGGAGCAGAGCCCCACTTCCTGCCTTCAACTGGAAATAAGCCCCTTTTTGCTGAGGCTCTGGAATTTCAGGGTTTATGTGATCTATCAGAGAGAATAACCTTAATCAGCACAAAGATATTTGTTGGGATTCCAATGAGTGGCCTCTCTAGCAGGTGACACTTACACTCCCATGAATTCTGCTTTGCCCCAAGACCTGACACCTGCTTGTATGGAGCTCCAGAAGGCAAGGCATCCCTCTTCAATGACATCTCAGATACTGGACAAAACAATTCTGATGCGGGGTGGTTCATCTCACAAGCCCTTGGCTCAGCATCTACTGATACCCACAGTCTCCATATGCTAGGTTCCTCCTTACCCTCTTGGTCTCGTTCAGATTTGGTATGTGGATGGTGTAGATGCCGTCCTGATTGACTCCAGACCTACGGATGTCCTCACAGTCCTGGAATACCTGTTCATCTGCAAATGTGCAAGCATCAGTGGAATAAGACAAAAGTCATATGGAGATGAGTAAAGAGAGGGTAGGGACAGGGTAGGTTCCTGTGTGCAGGTCCTGAGTGAGGAGGTGCAGGGATGGGAAGATGAGCCAGGTTCCTAGGAAGAGGGGATAGTAGGCTGGGACCCAAGTAGGAGTTATTGGAGAGAGGAGGGGTGATGGTCTGGCAGAGGGAATAGCATGGTAAAGGCTCTGTTATAGATTAAAAACTAGTGGTCAACTTAACACCAGCTGAATTAAATCAGCACGGTACTGAGTGTAGATGGCCCACCTGAGGAAAGTTGCCAGCATAAATAGAGATGTGGAGAAGAAGAGCCGGGCTTTGTGAGTGTTCCTGTGTTGCTGTTTCGAGGCATTGGTTCTTCTGGAGGAGGTAATGGCTAGCTTCCCCAGTATGAATTCAGTCATTATCATTGGAGGACCTTGGGCCCTTTCACTGAGAGTGGCTGTGGTTTACTTTGGGGGAGCTTTGCTCCTTACATTGATTATTGCTTCCTGCCTCTGGAGGGGAAGATGTGTGCTGTTTAATCTCCAGGAAAAGCTTGTCACGCTGGCTTCCTGGCATGTATTTGACTGTTATCAGAGGAACCTGGGACTTCATTGTCACTGAGGATGGCTGTGGTAATTTCAGGGCAGCCCTGGTCCTTATTTTGAGCATTGCCTCTTGGCTTCACTGCAGTAACCTCAACCTACCAGCACAGCTCTACGCAGGCTGGTACTCAAGCATGGGGCAAAGTCTCAGATGCATGTGTCTTGTGGTAGCTGGTTGACAACTGGTGATCAACTTAACACCCAGCTGAACTGAATCAGCATGGTGCTGGGTATAGAAGGTGAACCTGAGGATTATTCCCAACATAAAAGGGAGAACTGGAGAGGAAGAAAAGGTGTTGGTTTTCCTGTTGCCCTGGATTTTCTGGAGGAGGTTGTTGAGCTTCTTTCCTGATATGAACTTGGCTGTTCTCATCTTCAGAGAGCTCAGGACCTTGTTTCACTGAGGATGACTGTGGTACTTTTGAGGGGAGCTCTGACTCTTACTTTGAGTGGCACTTTCTGGCTCCAGTGCAGACCCCTCAGCCTACTGGCATAGATCCTTCTACCCGCTGGCATAGACTTTCTAGTTTCCACTTCTGACCTTTGGGCCTTCCCAGCCAGAATCATGAAACAGACTTGCATGAGACATTGTCATGGGCTTTAGGTCTTCAGCTGGGCTCATGTAGGACGTTGCTGTGGGATCCAAGCCCTCAGATGGATTCTCTGGAGTCTTTAGTGTGTGGACAGATTTCCTGCACTTTTTGTGTTTGATTTTGTGTGACTGTAATAAAATAATACTAGAAATTATGTGTCCTGTATTAAATTGTTTTCCTTGCAAACCCTGACTACAACAGGTCTCAATACCAAAGAGGAACCAGGAGACTACCAGGCAGTGGGAGTTCCTGTTTGGGCTTCACACCTGAACTGTGGCTCACAGGTCCTGCATCTGGGACACCTGTCTGAAGGGGGCTTACTGTACCCATACTACTAATGAGAACATTAGGACCTGTATCCATCCCTGCCTGTGCATAACATTTCCCAGACAGGAGTCACCACTGCCCACCTACCAGCAGCCCCCAGCTCCCATAATACATGAGAAGCAGAGAAGCAGTGGAAAACTTCTGGCTCAGAAATGACCAGGGACATGATTGTCCTGGCAAGGCAAGTGCTGAGCTAGGAGCAGGCTTGATATTTCTAGCCATAATTTTCATGGCTTTATGCACTGTAAATTTCCTTTGTTAACAACAGCAGCAATGACAACTGTAACAGTAAACATGAAATGACCACCATTGTTGTACTGCAAGGTCCTTAAATGCCCATTTGTATTTAGGATAAATCTTGGAAGGTGGGTGGGACATAAAAGTAGAGCAAATGGCTTTGATATACAGCTCAGTGTCACCCCTTCCTGGGCCCCCTCTGTTTCTGAGCTGGAAATCTGGACCTGGATAGCTCCCTTTGACCCTAGGTATCTTGCTAAACTCTCTTGTATGCATGGCCTAATCTCAACCTCTGTGCATGAGTTTTATGGCCCATTTCCCATTTCCCATTTTACGACCAATCCCCATTTCACAGAGGAGGAAAATTGAAGGTCTGAGAAATAAGTATGCAAAGGCCCAGTGGTAGAAAGTGACCCAGTCAGTACTAGAACTCTGCCAAGAGGCCATGCCCCCTTCCTTCCACTCCATCTTCGACTCTGTGCTTGGGGGTGGATTCTCTATCAGAAGAGAAACATTTTCTGAGTGTCCTTCCTGGGTGAGAGTGGAGGGTATTTGGGCAAAAGGTACTGATTGTGAAGTGCTGACACAACCTCTCAGCCTCACAGGTGAGCAGTCTTTTGGCTACACTGCAGACTGGGTTAGTGGGGAACCAGCGGGGAGAGGGGACCCCATCTCTATGCTTGGGCTGAGCCTCAGATCCCACACATGGGGTTTATTATTCAGCCTCACTGCCAGGGCTACATACAGGCCCCCAATGAGTTCTGGTTACTCCACAGCTTGTGGTCTGGAGGGCATCCAGTTCTTCCTTGAGCCCGCTGGAATTAAGTGCAGTCCTCTGTCCCCAGTCCCAGTCAGCGACAGTGCCTAGAATCTTGTGAGATTCCTTGTCCTTGAAGGCTTCCTAGTCCCCCATGGCTGTCCAGCAGCAGTAGGAGTAGTTCATTTACAGATGAAAAGGTATTGGGCTCCTTTTCACTCAACCATTCTCTTCCCTAAAAGGAGGGCAACCCAATTCTACCTATGCCCCCTTCTGGTTTCAGGTTAAAGTTCCCTCTCCTTGGCATGGTTGAGCTTTGGGGCTTCAGGAATATTGCTAGCAGGGCATCTGGAATACAGTAGGTACTCAACAAAGAAATATTTCCTCCCTCCCTCTTAGCCCCACAAATCTGACTAAGTTTATAAGAGACAGGCTGTGTGGACTGCTGGATCTTCCATACCCAGCACTGGGCCTGGCACCCAGTAGGTGAGGAATCAGTATTTGTTGATGAGTGAAGCTGGAATCAGGAACCCTTGGGCCCTAAGTGGGCCATGGTAGAAACAGTGAATGCTGAGGAGCAGGCGAAGCACTGTGCTCTATTCTCAACTGGGCGGGGAGGCCACCTGTCTTATTTCTGGTCCTCTTGGGCTTTGAGGTGGGGACTTAACAGCAGAGAAGTCTTGTTCTCTGTGTGCACTAAGTCCTACATCACCATTCTATGAGAAACTGAGGCCCAGGAATGTAGGGCAAGCACAGGCAACTGGGGCTACGTGATGAATCCTGGAACCCAAATTTGTCAACTGGGTTAGTGCTGTTCTTGTTAACACCATCACCTTCATTAAACACATGGGAAAACTGAGGCCATGAGTGGGATGGGATGGGGCAAACACTTGCACCTATGGGGTCAGGAGGCAGAGTCTGGATTGGCTTCTCTTAGGACCATTGTTCTGACCATTATTATTACTGCTTGTTATTTCTATGTCCAGAAGGCCAGGAAGGTTTGACCTTTTCCAGCATGGGTTCCAGCCCAGAGTGACTCTGGAGATGGAGCAGGCTCCTTTCTGGGTCTTTCCCTCCTCCCCAGCTTCCTGCCTGACACACCCTGCTTGCTCACCTGGGCTATGCTCCATTAGGCTCACCAGCTGCTGCAGATTCTCCTGGAGCTGCTGTTGCTTCTGCCATAGTTGGCTGGAGTTTCTGCTGACAGCGAACATACTGCGCTGGATGCTAGCAAGGGTGCTGCCCTGGTTGCTAAGTAGACGGTACAGCTGATCCTTCTCTCTGTGGAGGCCTGCCAGTTGGTTTTGTTGCTCAGCTTCCAGGTCATGCAACTGAGTCTCCAGGTCACTGCAGGGTGGGTAACACATGAGTGAGACCACTGTCCAACCCCTCCTTCATAGCCTCACAGAAAAGTCCAGAGAGATGGGGTCACATATGCCTGCACGCTTGTAGGGGGATCCAGAGGGGTAGGGTCACACATCCCACAGGCTGTGCCCCATAGGCAGGGGACTACTATGGGAAGGGGAGTGGTATGATCTGGGGCACACTGGAGGTCAGAGGTCAGGCATCTGGGACACCAGCACCCAGGTGGCCATTGTCTGGCTCCAGATCCCTAGTGGTTGAGGGACACAGATGAGAGGGAGATGTTTTATTCTAGATCCAGTTTTACAGACCCTTGCTCAGACTCAACTAAACCCAGCCAGGGCACAAATAACTGCCTCCAGGCCCCAAATTGTAATACAAATTGGGTATACTTGAATTCTAGAATTCTAGCTGTCTTCATGGACCAAGAGTTTATTAACAATGTTTTCCATCTCCATGTATTTTTATGTAGTTGCCCAATTCTGAGTGATTGGAAATTTCCCAGTTCTTGCTGCCTAGAACTTAGGATGGGGGAATGAGAATAAGAACCTCTGCTAACTGTACCCAGGTCAGAGAGAGGATGGAACATACAGCTGTGCCCTGAACCAGCACATGCAAGCAAAAGCATCTCGCCCCATTGACAGGGTTGTTCTCTCAGTAGGTTTAGCCTCCCCCAGAATTCAGGCCTTGGTAGTTTATTTCTCTACTCAGCTATAAACCAACAAAGGTAAAACTTGGCCCAGGATATCTGATTTTTCTGTGTTATGTATACCCCATGGCTAATCTTTTCTGTTCCCTGATGTATATTTGCATATAGGGAAGGAACTCTGACTTTACAGACTAGAATGTGGTAACTGTGGTGTCCTCAGGGAAGGGGAGCAGTAAACTGGATCAGGTTTAGTTCTTTGTAAATCAGTAAAGCAAATTAAAATGTATGGGTTGAATTGTATGACTTGTAAATTATACCTCCATAAAGCAGTTAAAATTTTATAAACAGAGGCAGACAGTACAGGAGAAAGAATCAGTGTCTTGAGCTAAGAACACACTCCTTCTCTGTTCCTATTCAGTACTGGGGGCTGTGACCTAGGCCTGCCTGGCTCTCAGCTCATCCCCAGCCCAACAGCAATGGCCACTCTCCTCCCAACTCCTTTGGACTCAAGAGTCTGGTTCCAGTCCTTACCAGCCCTGGCCCAGTCACAGCTTCAGCCACATCCCCCTACACTTGTCCCTCACCTCTGCCCTAATCTAGGTCTCGGTCACATCCCAGACACTAGCCCATGTCCAGCTGCCAGCCCAAACCCAGCCCTAGCTTTAGCCTAGGTTCTGAGCTCAACCCCTTCTCTGGTAGGACCATGTGCCCACCAGTACCTACCTGCTGCGGTTGTACAGCTGGTGCAGCATGTGATTCTGCTCCTGCATCTGCTTTTTCAGCTTTTCAGTGGTCTGCGTAATCTCCAGCATCTGTCTCTCCATGTTCAGTGTCTGGCTCAGGATCTGTCCCAGGAAGAAGGAGTGTGGAGGCTCTATAGGAGCCTACTAGCTGCCACCTACCTGCCCACAGGCCTGTCATTCTTGACATTTGCTGACCAAAGGCCACTGTCCAAGTTGTTAGTCCCTGTGGTAACTTGGGCAGTTACTTGACCACAAGTCCTACCCAAGTGCATGATCTGCTTCCTGCCCTCCCCATCACTGCATATGACAAGCACTCTCAGTCACCCCTACCAAAAGGCCCTGACCACTTCCCTCCAAGGCTCCCCGTGTGGCACTGGTCTCTGTGGTCTCTTGCTCAGTGTCCAGCACTGGCCTCCTCACACAGTTCCCTGGTCTATTTTGTTCCATAGTCAACTCCCTACTTAGCAGCCAAAGACATCTCCAAATATAGGTTCTTTGCTCACAATCCTCTGTGGCTCCTGCAGAGACTAGGAGATAGAGAAACCACTGGTAGCTAGGACAACAATCTGAGTAAACTTAGATAAACTCTGGGAAAATTGGAACAGAAGGGGAAAGAGGCCTCACAGAGTTAGAGGGCAGGAAAAATCTGTTCTCCTGACACTTAGTTAAAAATGGCAACCCCTTTGTTTCAAAGGGCAAGGGCCTGGGTAAATTGGAGATATTCCCTGGGAAGCTGGGGTGTAAGGGAAGTCTGTTCTAAGGTCAGAGACCTAGCTAAAAACAGCAACCACATTGTTTCATTGCTTTCATGTGCAAGTCCACCAAATGTCTCACTAAAATTTGTACATGAACCCCTGAACTGGGTTGCCTCCTTGGCATCCTTACTCGGAGCCCCTCTCAGCTACCAAGAGTTTTTGTTTGTTTTCTCTGTTATAGCTTGTGCCTAAATGTCCTTCCCCAGCCTCATCATTGAGGTTTTTCAGAGGTGGCTAGATCTAGGGTGTGTGAATATGGATTGTGGGTATTGGGGTGACAGGATTAGTACACTGATAGGTATAGCATAATTCTGGATGTGGCTGACTGTATTTACTGAAGACAGAAGACCCACCCTGGGTGTGAGTTGCATCAACCAATAGGCTTGTAGCCTGAATGGAATAAAGATGGAAAGGGAGGCTCATTGATGCTGCTTGCTGTTTCTCCTCTGTCATGTCCAGGCCATGCTGCCCTGCCTTGTAGCCAGAAAACTATGGGCTGAAACCTCTACAAACTGTTAGTTAAAATAAACCTTTCTTCCTTTAACATGTGGGTATTGGGTATTTTGTCCTAGCAATGAAAAATAACTAGAGACTCTCTAATATACTACTTTTGGTTTGTTCCTCACTTCTGTGTCCATTGTCCTCATTCTCTGTCATCCTCAGAATGAGAGTCCAAAGACAGTTGGTAATATCTTTGGTGCCCAAAGTGAGGTACACTTCTTTAAGAACAAATAAGTGTGGCAGAAGGAATGAACCTCACTTTCATTTTCTATTCTTTTTGCATTCTAGGAAATGATAGTACTCTGTCACCAGTTAAAAGCTACTACTGTTGACATGGTAGACAGGTTCCACAGCAACCTCTGGCTAATCTCCTGCTGAGCTCCTGGGGACAGTGGGAATGTTGACCAGGCAGGAACCCAGATTCCCCTTTGAGCCAGACCTCCAGATGCAAGGAACTGGTGAAAGCTAGTGTGACAATTTCAAGGATCAGGCCCAGGCTGCTTTCCAGTGGGTATTCAAAAGTCTTCTGGTGGCAACCAGGTCCCTGAAGCCCAACAGGGTGTCCTGCAGAGGAACTTCCACTTGCCTATCACATCCAGCCTACACTCCTCTGTGAGATGAGAGCCAGACCTTCTCAGTGCTCTCCTGGTATCTCCTTTTTAGGATGGCTTGGGACCCCCTCTGTCAGAACCTTCTCATAACACTCCATTAACAGTTGAGCTGTGAAAATGGGCTTTTTTCTTGGCTAGCATATCAGATGCCCTCTTCTTCAGATATGTCTTGATATATTTAGTGGGCTGGGAACTGGTTAGGATCCCAACTCATGTTTGAGGCTCCCTCAATGCTGATTCATCTGGTGTCTGGCCCTTGCCCTACTATTCATGGAGCTAGTACCTGGTAGATTGTACCCTGGGTTCCCTGGGGAAGGTGTCTTACAATCATGGTTAAGGTTGAAGAAGAGTTCCTGATGCCTTGATCCCATTACAATATACTGGAGATTTGTTTTATTCTGGTCTGGCATTTCCTCCACTGACCACGGTGGGACTAATGTCAGAACTCACCTCACAGATGCCTATCACCTTAGTCAGCTGATGGATGGGCTTGCCTCTTAAGTTTTAGTCAGGTGGCCCGCTGCAGGGATCAATATAGACTCAGTCTCAACCACTTTCTTCCAACTCTAGGAGAGAAATCGCTATTTTTTGGGACAACAGCCACTTGGCACTACTGTCCCTGTTTCTTGGAAGCTGGGTAACAGATCCAAACTTACCTACCTATCTACTATGAGGGTCAGACCCTGGGCACACCCTCCTGAAATGACATGGCAACACATAGTGTGGCCGATGTCCACCAGCCCACAGAGCGTGGACCCTGCTCCTGCTGTCATGAGCAGGGAGAGGTGGAGCGTAAAGAGCAGCAGAGGATGTAAAGGGAATGTCCTTTCCTCCTGGCCTCTCTTACAGATGGGGAACGATGAGACTTGGAAAGGGATTTCTGGTTGCTTCCTCTTGGGCTGCATTCTTAAGAATTGAAGGGGAAAAAACTTACAAAAAATTGTCCTGGTTATCAAGGAAGCAGTTTACCATAATAACTCTAACACAGAGGCACAGCCATCAAAAGAGCAGTGTGCCATAATTGCTCTACTTCAGAGAACATGGAGGAGCCTGTACTGTGATGATAGCTATTTCAAAATTAAGAGAAATCATCAGTCTAATCCTTTTTAAACAGTCCCTGCTTTCACAGTGTAGAAGGGTTTCTCTCTGTCTTTCCCCTTCTGATTCTTATTGATATTAACTTATTACAAGAGATCTGTTATGATTCACCTAAGTAAAGCTAATTAAAGACCCCTAGGAAAAGTATTGACTAGTGCATTTATAGGTATAAACCTAAAACTATAACCTCATTATAGCTCAGCTTGTCCAATGTATCTGAGTTTGCTCTGATTTAAAAGTAACTGTTTTGTGTGTTCTATGTTTCTTGCTTGTTTAATCTAATAACTGATTCAGCTGTTTCACTAAAGTTTTCTGAGCTCATATCAATTTATTTTTACTTCTCTTTTTGCACTTGTAAAATTCTGGTTATTTTTGTACTTTCTGTGAATAATCAGTTCTATAGGGATTTTTTTGGGATAGCCAACTTCAAACAAGACATTACAAGATGAGAGCTGATAGGCTTGAGGCCTATGTGAGACTTGCGAATAAAAGCTTACAAGCTTAGTACCATAAAGGACATGTATAATTTAGATGAATATCTGTTTCTGTGTGTTAACTTTCAGATATTATCCCCCCAAATTTTTACTTAAGTTGGCTTATAGATAGGTAGACACTCATTATATAGCCCAAATGCTTTTGTTCCCATGGCTTAGTACTGAGCTAATTTAAATTGTTAAATCAGGTAAGAGAAAAGATGTCTTTGAAATTGGTGACATATTTCCATCCAGGTTTACTCAATGAGATAGTATCAAAATTGGTTTTATAAATACAGTGTCTGTTATTGTCTGTGTACCGTAAAGTTTTTCCTTGGTCTGAAATAAAATACATAGTTTACAAAAGTATTAACTGTTAGGATTTGTTTCACATGAGTGATCAAAAGTGATTGTTAAGATAAATAAGTGGCGACCCCTTTAGCTTGGGTAACTGCTGGATGAAGTTCCCCTCTGTGACTGAAAAAGCAGCTGCCTAAACCGATATATTTAGTTTTTCCACTGCTGAGTGTGTTTGCAGTTTCTTCCCCAAGGTCTTATGGTGGCACCCCCCCAACAAATCTTATGAAATATATTATCAGAATATATTTAAATTGGTTACAATTAAAAGGTTGAGCTCTCTGTGTCTAAAGCAACAAGGTTTTCTTAAGGTATTAGATGTTCTTGGTTAAATTTACAAAACTAGATTTAAAAAACGGTTTGCCTAGGAATAGAGGTCAAGGCAAGATGCCAGCCTGGGTACCTGCTACCTGCTCCTGGTTACCTGAGCCTCCATGTTCCTCAGCTTGAGGGTCTGGGCTGTGGTCTGCGTCATGAGGTTGGTGCCCAGCTCGAGCACGTAGCCTGTGTGTTTCTCGACTATGTTTTGTTGAGCCTGCTGCAGCTCCGTCCTCAAGATGGCCTGGATGTTCTCTTCCAGCTGTAGGGAGACAGTGGGTTGGGTCATGGAGAGGAGCTGAGGCAGCTTCTGTCCCTCCCTAGTGTCCCCATGTGGAGTCACAGAGCAGCCAGGGCTCAGAGTGTGCCAGGCCAAGCAATCCCCACTCGCTGTCTGCACTGTCCTTGCAGCTTCCCTTTGCTTTTCAGCTTCCTTTATCCTCCCCCTGGTAGCCAGAGGGAGCCTGTTAAGTCTTAGTCAAGGCACATTCTCTTTGCTCTTAGGGACCATCCCAGGGCTCCCATCTCACACAGACAAAAAACCAAAGACCTCATGACAGCAGGCTTCTCCACATGCCTGAGCCTCCCACTATCACTCTTGTTTCCTGTCCTATCCTATCTCCCTCCCTTCTTCTTCTCCGTGTGTAAAGCCTCTAGAATATCCTTCCCACAAGCAAGCCTGTGCCCACTTCAGAGCCTTTGCATATGCGGTTCCCTCTGAAACCCTTCCCCCAATCATCCTAGCCCCATCCACATGGCTTGGTCAGTTCCTCTTGTCATTTCAGATCTCTCTGTCTACTTACCACTCTGAATTTGTACTGCATGTCTATCTCTCTGCTTTCTCTTGCCCTCTAGAATGTCAAATCTATAAAGTTGGGGACTTGATTTTGTTCACCACTTTATCTCTGTGTCTAGCACAATGCTTGGTATGCAGCAGATGTTTAATAAACATATGCTCAGTGAATTGTTGCTAAAGTGAAGGGCCAGAGCACAGGCCTCATGTCATGCCCTGGCCCCAGCTCCCCAGGGGAAAGCAGCAACCAGCAGGGGTGGACACCCATCTTTCCCTTGTATAGTTTGCAGATCCATCTGCCAGGCTGTGCTTTCTAACTTCTGGCCTTGTCTGTCTGCCAAGCAGTGTCAGACCCTGGTCCCCAAGGTCCTGGGAACCCGCATGCTGTTGTTCACTTCGTTGACAGGGCTGCTCTTTCCTGCAAGCCAGGAAGCAGGGCTGGTCTGAAACCAGGCTCCTGCTGGAGGGTGAACAACAGGTCCTCAGGCTCAGCGCCTGCAGGCTGAGAGCAAGCTCTCCTTCTCTCCCTCTGTCCTCATTCCTTGGCATCTTCGCTTCTGCTCTTGCTGGTTCAGGCCACCATCCCTTCCCTGTCCCTGGCTCTTTCCCTCACCCTCTCACTCAATCTTAGGGTGATTCCACAGGGTGGATTTGATTCAAGGGTCCTGGGAAAGCCAGGGCTCACCAGGGACCTGGGGCCAGGCAGCAGTTGCTGCCTCCTTCATCTCCTTCTTTCCTTGGTCTTGGAGATGCACCCTCAGCCCTACCTCTTAGAGGGGTACCTTTGTAGGTTGCATTTGATTATCTACCCCAGAGGGGTGCAGCTGGTGGTACTATGGTTGATTAGAGCAGGGCTTTCCTCTAAGTGGGTCCCAAATTCAGCACCACTTGGTAGCTGTTTAGAAATGCAAGATTCCTGGCCCACCCAGCTCTATGATGCAGGGGCTCAGGCATCCCAGCAGTCTGCCCTTCAACAGCCTCTGGCTCTGTCTGACACTGGCTCCAGGGTGAGCAGCCTGGGCATGGAGACAGCGAGGAGCCAGAGCTTCCCCAGCCCCTTTAGCCTTCATGTCTTGTCTACTTCCTCAATGTCATCACCCCCTATCAGTCCCTCCCAAAGCGCATATGTGCTCTCCCAGCTCCTACCTGAATATAACCTGCAGCCTTGCCAGCTGCCTCTCTAGTTTCTCTGCTTCCTGAGACACAAAATTATTTTTTCACTTCCATGTCCACTCTACTCCCCAAAATTTAACATATATTTTTGATGTATTTCATATATATATAAATATTTCAGTAAGTAACCTATAATGTTGAATCCTTCTGTTTTACTACCCATCATACCACTCCAGCCCCAGGAATCCCCCTTGTTCTTCCATTGACTTTGCCATGGCCCGGCTCATCACCCCCTTCAAGGGGCACTTCTTGTTCTGTGTTTGTTGCTGGGCCTGCCACTGGCACAGCCAATGGAAGCACTCTCAGAGGCCTCTGTCCTGCTGTTCCTCCTGTTCCTGGCTGCCTCTGTGCTTTAGCAGGCTCTTGTATGTTGGAGGCTTTGGTGGCCCAGTCCTAGGCCCTCGCTCTCTCTTCCCTCCTTTCCCAGCCGAGCGTCCTCAGTGTGGGATCGCAGGGTCTGAGAAGAGAATTCAGTGGGTCCATGAACTCAGTAAATGTGTAATTAAAAACTGTCATTTCCTTTTTTATGAACTTAGCTCACAAACCAGAGCTGTCCTAATGCTTCTGTGACTTCATAGCCAATAGAGATCACCAACATTTTCATATTCAACACAGTGGTTCATAGTGTCTTCAAATATGACTTTTTTCTATCTGTAAATTTGAAATTATGGACATTATCAGATCTACCACTAGGTAATGCTTCAGCATTATCACAGATTTGCTTTTTAATATTTTAATTATAATTTCAATATTATTTTGGATTATCATGTCTTTGTTTTATGCGCTTCTGAGAAGGATTCATAAACTTTACCAGGTACCAGATGCCAGAGGACCCAAGCTCCCAAATCGTATCAAGGCCTTGTCCATGGGCTGAAGCTGCTCCTAGCACTTCCATCTGCTCTGTGCTAACAGTGCTGTCACCATCTCCCCCCTGGACTTCTGCCCTGCATGTCCCGCCTTCTTGGCTTCTCTGTATGGTTTCCAACTAACACCTCAAGCATATGGCATCTAAAGTGGGCCTCTGATTCTTTTCATTCCCACTGCCCTGTCTCTGAAGCTCTCAGTCACTTTTTCATCTCAGTCAATGCCCCTTTTCATTTCCAAAGCACCAAACTCAGGTGTTAACCTCAAGTTCACTTTTTCTCACCTGCCACTCTCATTCCACTACTAAGTTCTACCTGCTGTGATCCCACCCTGAATGTTTGGTTCATTTTCTTACCCTCTCATCTTCTCAGACATCTCTTGTGACTCTCTCCCTCTCTAACCTAGTTGAGATCCTAATGTGCCCCCGACTGGGGCTATTAGCCTGGGCAAAGCAAGCAAAGTTATGCTAAGGCTGGGCTTGGGTTTTTTATGCATAGTAACCTCCAGGTTCTGACCTTCTACTCTAGATAGTCAAACAGCAAGTTCATTCCTGAGTTGAGACTTCCTAGATCTCCCCTAAGATCATTCAGAAGACTTGCCCAAAGTCACTTTTTGCCAGACTGGGTTCCAAGATTCTTTGCCTCAGGGTCTGCAAAAGTAGGCTGGGGACTCAGGGTAGCTTGAGGTCATCTTGAGAGACTGGAGTTCCCTGTGTATCCTCACAAAGTCCCCACTGTTCCTGAGGCTGCAAGTTCCTGGGCAGGACACAGAACACCCACAGCTGGATCTCATCACAGGATTTGCCATGGCCACCCACCAGGGCCTTGGGATGAATAATTTGGGCCATATGGACCCAGTTGATCTGGGCTGAGTCTCTAGAGGCCAATACTGGCCTGGATGGTGGGGGATGTATATGGCCTAGGGCTCAGACACCAGCAGAAGGACAGAGGAAGGTTTCCAATAGAGGAATGGACCAGGAGTGGACCTATGCTCTCCAGGACCTCGCCCAACATCAGGATTGGAGATACCCCTTCTCTGTCACCCTCATACTGGGACATTGGAGGCCTGAGACAAGGATAGGTTGCATCCTCCCACTTCCTCTCCAGCTAGCAAAGAGTTTGAGCTTGGGAGCCCTTGGTATCCTATTCTTGGCCCTGGATTCCAGTTCTGTCTCTGTCGCACTCTCACTCTGGCTCTTGTAGGGTTACCCTGTGTCTCTGAACCTCACATCACAAATCTGTGGCATAGCACAGTAAACCTTCTCTTTATTATGGAGAGGGCATTTGAAAAAGTCCTAAAAGGAAGGAAGGGACAGATAGATGGTGGTTGAGGAGAAAGGATTTTCAGGACAGCAGATTCCAATCTGTGCATGAACAACTTCCACAGCCAAGGAGTTCTCCTGGAGCCCAGTTTTCTCCTGCATTATTTATACAAAATTGACTGGTGAATCAATAAACAAGCATGGCCCAGGTCTCTAGTGGTCATGACTGAGAAATGAATAGGAAGGCACCGTTCATGTAGACAGCAATGAGATGAACCTTGGCTATACCGTGCTGAGTGAAATAAGCCAGACTCAGAGGGCTACAGCCTATAGGATTCCATTTCTGTGATTTTCTGGGAAAGTCAGAATCTATGATTGTCCAAGGATGAGATGTAAGGTGAGGACTTACTATAAGATAGGGAAATTTATGGTAATGTAGGCCTATACTGTGCCCGGGGTGGGAGCAGGACTGTACGTTTGTGCAAACTCATAGAATTGTAGGTGGAAAGGGTGAATTTTACTATATGTGAATTATACTTCAATAAATGAAAAGCCCCACAACACCTAGCACCCAGTGCTTTTCCTGCCTTCTCATGGCCACATCTCTGTGCCCAGAGGTGCTGGGCATGGAGGACAGGTTCTGTTTGTCAGAGGAACACATGGGTCAGCTTTATATGGGGCACTGGCTTTCCATTGAATAGATGTTAGGTAGCTGGAAATAAGGTTGGGTCTATGGGATCAGCCATGGAGAGAGAGAGGAAGGGACTGGAGAGGCAGAGAAGGGATAGCCAGCCAGAGTCAGGGAAGGAGAGGAAGGGGAGGATGCAGACTCAGAGGCTGGAGGCAGGGAGGGTGTCCTTGGAGTTGAGGCAGAAGGAGCAGGTAGTGAGGGAGAGGTCCAACATGGGGCAGCTGGAGGAGGAAAGTTCTAGAAGGAAACAAGACTGTCTTAGTGCTCATGTAACTATTCAAAAAAATATTTGGATGTGTGTGTGTGGCGGTCAGTGTTCAGAGTTGGAAAGGGCTCCCCTAGGGAGATCTGAACTACCTGTTCCAGGTATGGTTACCAGGAACCATTTTATCCTTTGCTGTTTTGTTTTCCTCATTTTACACATGAGGAAAAGAAGGTGCTGAGAAGATAAGCTGAACAGCTTGTGTATTGCAGAGGCTGAAGTTAAATGGGGCACTGAGGTGGAATGGGATAGTAGAGGGTAGAAGAATGCTGGATAGACATGAGTGACATGTATGTGTGTATAAAAATGTCACAGCAAATTGTACTACTTTGTATAATTAATATGCATTGTAAATTCTAAATTTTAAAATGCAGGTATCTGGGCTCCATAGCCCACACTCTCTTTCTTTCTTTCTTTCTTTCTTTCTTTCTTTCTTTCTTTCTTTCTTTCTTTCTTTCTTTCTCTTTCTTTCTTTCTTTCTTTCTTTCTTTCTTTCTTTCTTTCTTCTTTCTTTCTTCCTTTCTTTCTTTCTTTCTTTCCTTCCTTCCTTCCTTCCTTCCTTCCTTCCTTCCTTCCTTCCTTCCTTCTTTCTTTTCAGGGGTCTTCATGCTGAGTTACATCCTCAGTCTTTTCTTTTCTTTTCTTTTTTTTTCTTGAGACAGAGAATTGCTAAATTACCCAGGCTAGGCTTGAACTTTTGAACCTTCTGCTTCAGCCTCTCAGAGTGCTGGGACTACTAACAGGTACCATCACTCCTGCTATGACCATACTTTTAACTAGGAGAAGAGGCTAGCTGGGGCAGATGACTGTGGCCTCAGTTGTCCCTTATCTGGAACTCATGCCCTTGTGCCACCCTCTGTCACTGGGACAGGATGGGATACAGAAGAGATATTGGAGTGTGACTTCTACCACTAGACAGTGTCTATTTTGGCTTCTGGCCTTGCCCTCTTCCTCTCTGTCACTTTCTTGCTCTAGGACAAGTCAGCCACCAAGTCCTGAAGGGGAACAAGACCTCCACTTGTGCCAGCTTCCAACTGCAACATGCAGTTGTCCCTCAGTCCCACCTGCAGTTCAGTGCAGCCACCACTGGCTCTGGGTACACATACCCATGTCACCCATGGCAGAGCTGCCTAGTCAAGCTGCTCTAGAATTCCTGACCCTCAGAAACTGCACCACAGAAAATATTTGTTATTCTAAGTTACTAAATGTTTCCAGATGGTTTGTTATCCTGTAGCACATAATGAATAGGTGGCTTTTATATAGTTTCCAGGGGCTACACTCTTCGGTTCCTGGTCCCTTAGTTTCACAGGTTGGCAAGTCAAGTCTCCAACCGGTCATCTGTGTGACTCAGTTGCCTCATATTGACCATGGGGCCAACTTGTCACCATGAATCTACAGCCTATGGCTCCCCTCCTCTCTGGTTGGCTCCAGCACCTCTCCCATTCAATGGGACCCTGGTCAGGCTCTGACTCTGGGCTTCAAAAAGCCCAGGTTCTTTGTCTGGCCTTCTCTGAGAAGCCAGGCCTGGCCTTCCTCCTGTGTTTTCCTCCTTGAGAGACACTCTGTTGCTTTTCTGGGTCTGGGCACAAAGCAGGCAGAGTGAGGGGGCAGGGAACCAGACCAGAGCCAAGGACTTGTTGGGTCTCAAGGAGAGTTGAGCTTCTCAATGCTCATTTGAAGCTTCTGCTTCCCAACAGTGTCACGCAACTTGTAGTTGCTGAGCTGAGTCTGACCTGAGCCTGAGCCACTGTGCTGGGAGCAGGGAGCCTGTTCCTGTCATGGTGTGGCCAATACTTTTCATGTCTGTGACATGGCTTCTATGAACCTCAGTGGCCTTGTGGGAAACTGAGGCTCTGGGAGGAATAATGGAGATACCCCGGAGTTCATACCCCAAAGCACTGGGGTTCCTGTCTGGTTTGCTCTAGGGTCTAACACAGTACCTGCACATAGTAGGTGTTTACCAGGACTTCTTAAATACCTGTGACTGTCCTGCCTTCTGCCTCACCTCCCATGGAAGGGGTAGATGGGTGCTGGGAAATGGCTTGGAGGAGGGGCAGCAAGCCCATTCTATCATCAGGCTGTAGAGGTCCCCAGAAGGTGGGGAAAGGTTGCCAGGGTCCCTTCCTCCTCAGCAGTGGTCCCCTTGTGGCTGTTTGTGTCTCAGGAACCTTGGTATCTTAAGGGTTTTGTCTGCGTGGGGTCTGATGTTGAGTCCTACTTATTGAGTCCCTCCTCACAGAAACTGGAAGTTCCACTGGAAGGAAATGAAGCCCTGTACTCTGAGCTCTCTTCCTGCCCCTGTGAGTCTGTCTCTCCAGGGAACAGGGCAAGCTTTCCGCTTTGGCCAATGCCTGGTGAGTATTTGGTAAATGCCAACATTTGGGACACTGTTCTGATCCTTCTGTATAAGTCTCAGTTTCTACTCACTGAGGGAGGATCTGTTGCCAACTCATTTTACAGAGAATCCCAAATAGGATAAATAACTGCCCAAAGATGGCAGCTCTTCCTGGGAGCAGCAGGTGTGTCTGGGTGTCTGGAATCTGCCACTGCAGTAAATGGGCCCCACCCCTCCTTCCCAGGCCCTATTCCCATCTGTAACATGGGCACAAAGGGCCCTTCTTCATAATGGTTATGAGTATGTAGCCTGGAGTCAGTCTCTGTGGGTTCACATCCACCTCCCTCACTTCTTGGTCCTCCGTTGCCACACAACACTTAGGAATCAGAACAGACTTCATTTTCTAAAGCATCAGTAGTTTTAATGAGTCACTAGTACCTATGGGTCACAGACCTGGCTCAGGGAAAGCCTCAGGTGTATGCAGACAGCAGCACACACCCTAGAAGACATGAGGAGCAACGGTGGCTGTCACACTTCCCTGTCAACAGAAGCAGCACCAACCACATCCCCAGCCTCCTCCTGTAGCCTCACAGCAAACCCAGGCTGCACATATCACCCCACCCATTTGGGAGTTGGGAAAGCACAGGCCCATTTTACAAACATTAGCAGAGCTGTGCATCTCACAGATCCCAGCTTGAGTGAACAGAAGCCAATTGTAGAAAGATATGGGTGTGAGGTCCTGCATGTAGAAAATGATATCACTCCTTAGGGAGGATGAGAGGTTAGCAACCCCAAGTTCAGAGCAGTGCTTTCTGCTGGGAGAAGGAGCAGGGAGGGACTAGAGGATGATGCCTTTGGGCATCAGCTGGGTTGTAGGAACAAGAAATGTTATTTGATTTCTCTCTCTACCTTTTCATGCATCTGAAACACTTCAGTAAAAAATTTAAGTGCTCAAACAAAGATCAAGGAAATTGATGGGGTGCTGGGATGGCAAACAATTATTATCATCTGACTCTTCCTACATTCCAATATTTCCCAATTTTCACATGCTGAAAATTAAGTAAAAGACTAAACAAAGCAACTAGGCTGTTGGCAAACAGTGGAACGGGCACTAGAGCCTGGTTCTTTGGGTTTGAGGTAGGGACAAGACCAAGCTGCCCTGTGGGCTCCCCCTGGTCTCTGCAGACCTTCCTCTTGGGGTTCCCCTCTATAGCTCAGGAGCTGCCCCTCTTTCTTTAACTCCACTCCAGGTCACCTGTGTGCTGTGGACCCATGGATGTTGGATGAGGGTCAGGAATAAGGGTACCCTGGCTCTGCTGGCCTAGGGTTCTGGAGCCCTGCTCTCCCGCCCATAGGGAGGTGGCTTCACTTTCAGCTTCAGGTTCCCTAAGCAGCTTCTCTCAGACACTGACAGATATTTTCAGGATTTTCCTTGTTTTATCTTCAGCTGGGGTCTGTGTTATCATAATCCATATTTTGGAGAGGTGGAAACTGAGGCCCAGGGAAGCATAAAAGATTCTTGTGTAAGACAGAAACTGGGGAACCCTGGATTCCAAGGTAATCTGCTATGACCTGGAACTTTTGTGCTCTTGAAGCTTCCTGAGCTCTAACTCTGAATCAGGCAAGGTACTGATTAATTCATTTGATGTCCACCATAACCTCCACATCCACTCATGTCCCTATCTCACTGGTAAGAAAACTAAGGCCCTGAATGGCAGACCAGCTGTCTGAGAAGACACAGCAAACAGTGGAGCCAGATTCAAGCTGGATCAGGGGCCTGGTGGGAGTGCATGTGGAGAGGGCCTAACGTGGAGGATCAAAGCTGAAGTTCTGCGGACTCTAGCTTTCAAGGGTCCTCTGCTGACAGAGGTGCCACCTGCCTGTCTTCTGGCAGAATCCTAGCCTTTAGCTGAGGCTCCTGGGAGGCACCATGAGTTGAAGATCTCCCTGTGCTTCCAGGGCCTCCTGGGCATCAGCGAACCACCCCGCAGTGGGTGTGTCTTATACCAGGCTGGAAAAATGGCCAAATGGCTGAGAGCACGGGTTCTGGCATCAGATGAGCTGAGATTGAATCTGACCTCGCCCTTCCTGGCTATGTGATTTTGGGCAACTCACCTAACCTCTGGTGCCTCAGTTTCCCCATCTGTTCATGGACAGTCTCACTCCATAGGGTCACTGTGAGAAGTCAACACAATCATCTGCATGAAATACACAGGGCAGGGTGGCACAAGTCGAGTGCTCACTAAATGCCCGCCTTCATTTCTCTTGTGTTTGTTCTGCACTTACTCTTGGAGGCAGGAAGCTCTTGAGTTCCACTTCACAGAGAAGCCAATCAGGGTAGGTTAATTCCTTAGGGTTCAACAAGTGGTCAGTTGTTCCCCATGACTGACAACCTCACTCTAGCTCAGTCTGCCCTGGACCCCACAGGTGTCTCAGCTGGCTCTGAGGTTAAGCAAAGGACCCCACAGTCTGGCTGAAGGTGGGGCTTGGGGATCTGGACTGCCTGCTTGCATTCCCTGTGAGGAGGAGAAGGGGAGCGGGTATGTATTCATCCCAGTTGGCCTCAGTTCTTGGGCCAGGAAGGACAGAGCCAGAAACACAAGGCCCTGCCCTACAGGATGCCCTGACCCAGCCACTTGAGCAAAAAAACTCTGGGGGACAGAGTCAGGGGCTACCACCACAGAGGCTCCCCAGCCTCACCTGGGCACCAAAACTGGTTCTCCTCAGGCCGAGGACATCTGGGCCAGCCATCTTCAGACTCCTTCTTGTAAAATAATCCAGTTCCTCCAAGAAGCAGAAGCCGCTTGCTCCGCCCCTACCCCAGTGCCCAACTGCTGAGAGAGATCTCAGCAGCAGGGTTAGAAAACAAACTCCAAGGCATTTCATTCAGCAACCCAAATTCTCCTCTAGTTTGTATAACCAAAGGCTGAAAATGCCAGAATTTATTTATAGGCAGCCTGTGGAGGCTGGGATACGTCAGAGTACCAGCCAGTTTGGGAAGCTCTCTTGTCCCAGATCACACACCAGACTCCTAACTGGATGTTTATTTGACCCGAGTTCATCCAGACAAGGCCTGTAGATAGCTGGGCTGAGGGGCTGACCTATTCTGAGGTTTGACCTTAGGGACCTGGAGCTAATGGCAGAGGCTGGGGCAGTGTCAGGTTAGAAGGCCCCTGCCCAGCCCTTTACTCTCCTGGCCTGGCTTGGGTACAGAAGACAGAGATCCCATCCCAGCTGGCTGGCTGCAGGTGAGGGCCACCAGCCATGGGGCCTCTGGGTCCTGGGTCTCCAGTGTGGACACCAGTGGAGGTAGAGGTATGAGATGTGGCCATGGGACTTAGGGGAGGTAATAAGGAACAGACAGGGAGAGATTAGAGAGACAGCCAGCCAGATAGGAGACATGGGGTGAGCAGGAGAACTCTCTGCAAGAGGGTGTGAGCCCAGTCTGGGGCTGCTGCCTGCCCCGTTTTTCCTTTCTCTCCTGTCCGTAGCAAGGGTCATTCTGTGGGCAAAAGAGAGAAGGTAGAGGATGGTGGCCCTTCCTGGCTGGGAGACCTTGGCAACATGCTGTGGGCAGGTGCTCTACCTGTCCTGGCTCTTACTCCCAGCAGGTGGGGTGCAGGTGCCCCCACCCTCTGCCTCCAAAGAAGGCACTAAGTGATACTGGCTAGGGGCCCTGGTATCCACCATGTACCCTGGAGGCTCTGTGGCTGACCACTGGGCTGCCTAGCCTGGCACTCTGTCCTGGTGCAGCATTCCTGGGGCAGCGCTGTTCACTCAGCTGAGGGGGTGATCTGGGCTCAGAGCTGATATACAGCCTATCCCTGCTCTGTGAGTCTACTCCTACCCACTCTGTGAGTCACTGGGCAGGAGGAGGGAGGATGTGAAGTGGAAGATAGGGAGGCAGAGGGGGACAGGCATCAGGGCAAGGAGGGGCTTCCTGGTGCATGCACTCTAAGCATGGGCAGCGTGTAGTATGCCAGGGATGTGGAAATTTCAGGCAGAAGAAAACACCCCACTGCCCCCAGCTGTTGCATTGCTGTTTCCTTGACTCCTTCCAGAATGGGGAGAAGGAATCTCAGTTGGACTGAGATCCACATTAGTCATCCCTCCTGCATGACTCTGGCAATTCACTTTTCTCTGCCTTACTTTCCTCATCTGGACACTGGGGGAACAGGAGGGGAGTCAAGTGCATGGGCCAAGCACTGGTTTCTCAGACCTCATAACAGAAAGTCTCCCCGTACCTTTCCAGATACACAGGTCTTGCTGAGAGTTCAGTAACAATGGTAAAGAAGATGTTAGACAATGTTCTAAAACTTATTTCTCTCCTTTTAGGCAACTATAGCAGACACCAGGAAGGTGGCTTTGAGTTGCAAAGGTTCTGTGGCATGTCCAGGAGAAGAACCAGAGGAGCATCCCGGCCATATCTATTAAAGGTAAGGAGAATCCCTACCAGTCTTGAGAGAGCTAGAGGGAGAAAGGGTGGGACAAAGGACCCAGCTAGGGGCAGAGGGAGGACCCCAGAATCGCAGGCCCCATGTCTGTCTCTATTTCCAGGAAAACTCCATATTTACTGAGCAGTTGCTATATGCCTATCCTAGCCAAGCACTTTCCAGGTGTTGTCTGGTTAAATCCTTAGACAGGTAGGTACTGGTGTCATCTCATTTTGTAAAGGAAATTGTGGTTCAGAGAGGTGAAATAATTTTCTAGGAAGGGTCAGAACCAGGGCTTGGGGCTGGGGATTTAGCTCAGCGGCATAAGTGCCTGCCTTGTAAGCATGTGGTGCTGGTTTTGATCCCTGGTACTGATAAAAAAATAAAAATAAAAAATATAAAATAAAAGAACTAGGGCTTGAATGCTCACACTGGGCCATAGAGCTTGGCTTTTACATTCCTGGCTGTGGGAGACCTAAGCCTGGTCTCCATTCTGAGACAATAAGCCATCCTCACATTTCCAAGTTAAACATTAGGGTTAAACTTCTGTTTGGAGATAAATTCCTATCTCTCAGCCTTCCTTGGCCTTTCCCCACACTGCACAGTAAGGAACCTCCCACAGCTGCTTGGTAATCTGCTGACATCAAAAGCTCCAGTTCCCGCGCTTCCCTAACAAAGGATTCTTGGGCTCCTGAACTATATATATTGGCGCACTTCCCCTTAATAAATGAGACTTGATCAGAAAATTTGACTTGTCTCCATTTCTCGTGTCTCTTGTCCCTTTCTCATCCCCACACCTCCTCTAGAGCCTTCGCTGATTTACCTGTGGGTCGGGACAAGTGGCACCCAACATGGGGCTTGAGAATGGGGGATTCTGTGAGGGACACTGTTCGTAACGCTGGCACAAAGACAAAGGAAAGAGGATAAGTAAACTCAGGAGCCTGCTGCATTTTCTACACCTCGGTAAGTGAACAGTGATTATGGGACAAGCAATGAGTGAACATGAAATGTTTATTGATGGGTTAGGAAAAGCCTTAAAGGCATGAGGAGTAAAGGTTAAACTGAAAGATTTGTAAAATTTTTTTGATTATATTAAAGAGGTCTGTCCTTGGTTTCCTACTGAAGGAACTATTGACTCAAAATGATGGAAAAGGGTTGGTGATGCTCTCAAAGAGTTTTATAATGTTTTTGGACCCTAAAATGTCCCAGTAACTGCCTTTGCTTATTGGAATTTGATAGATGAAATTTTATCTCAGAGACAAAATGACCCTCAGCTCGCTAATGTGATTAAAAAGGGTGAAAAGATTCTGCAGGAAAACCAAAGACAGAGAGAAACTAGTTTAGGAGGAAAAGATTAAACTCAAATAGAACCAAATGCTGAAAAAGAAAAAGACCTCATGTCTCTCAGTAGCGATAGTGAAGAAGAAAAGGCAAAAATAAATCACAATGGGGAATCCTCTCCAAAACTAGACGCTGCACTTGGCAAAGAGACAAAAGAAATCTTGTCTGGCACTAATAAGCTGCAAAAAGAGGGAGCCACTCCTGATAATTTTGGAGGAGCCAAACCTAAGAGAATATACCCTGATTTGCAAAAACTTTTTAAGGCCAAGATGGATAATAATGATATTGACTGGGGTGATTTAGTGGAAGAGGCTGCCTGATATCATAATCCAGATTGGCCCCCACCATACTGCGTTAACCCATTGCTCCCGCTGAGTCTGCCAAGTCCGTCCCCCTTTTAGCCTGCCAGGTCCTTGATCACAGAGAAGAATTAAAAAGTAAAACCGAGCTCCTTAAAGAACAAATAAAATTAGAAATGGAGCAGCAAGATCTTATAACTCTTTTAAAAGAATTAAAGCTAAAAAACTCTAATTTCCAAAACGAAACCAAGTTTGATCATAGGGAACCACAAGTGCCTGTTAAAAGCACGATAAAGCATATTGTTTTCCAACCTGATCAAATATCAAAATTGGGCAACATAGAGGCATTCCCGGTGACTGAGATCACCGACGTGGAAGGTCAAACATTCCGACAACATTCTGGTTTCGATTTTAAAATGCTGAGGGAATTAAAAATGGTGGTCGCTTAGTATGGGCCAACCGCTCCCTATACCCTTGCTATTTTGGATTTGGTAGCCTCACAGTGACTTACGCCTATTGATTGGCAAACTTTGGCTCAGGCCACCTTAACGGGGGGCGCGGGGATTATCTTCTATGGAAATTGGAGTATGCTGAGAATTGTAAAGACCTTGCCAGAAAAAATGCCCAAGCCGGCAATGCTTGGAACTTTGAAATGCTGGCGGGGGAGGGCCCTTACGCCACCAATAACGAGTAGATGCGATATGACCCAGGGGCTTTTGCTCAAATCCAAACTGCCGGCATCCGAGCCTGGAGAAAATTGCCTTTTAAAGGGGACGCCTGCTCCTCACTTACTAATCTTAAACAAGGGCCAGAAGAACCTTTTACAGACTTTGTGGATCACCTAATGACGGTTGTTAACAGGATTTTTGGCGGTGCCAATGCAAACTCAGACCTCATCAAACATTTGGCTTATGAAAATGCTAACCCTGCCTGTCAAGCCGCTATTAGACCACATAAAAAGAAATCAGACTTAACAGAGTACATACATCTCTGCTCAGATATAGGGGCTTCCTATCAACAGGGCCTTGCTATGGCAGCTGCCCTGCATGGGTATACAGTCAAACAGTTCTTATCCCAGAGAAATAATAAAAAATGTTTTAAATGTGGAGTGACCCGTCATTTTTCTAAAGACTGTAAAAAAGATTCTAAAATCAATACAAAATCCAAAATGCCAGGGTTATGTCCCCAATGCAAGAGAGGATATCATTGGGCAAATGAATGCAGGTCCAAAAGAGATGCCAATGATAAACAGTTGCCTCCCTTACAGGGAAATGGGAACCGGGGCCAGCCCCAGGCCCCCAAACCCAAACAAATCTTTGGGGCAGTCAGTTTTGTTCCAGCAAACAACAATCCATTTCAAACCTCTTTAAAGCTACCTCAGGGAGCACAGGATTGGACCTTAGTTCCTCCACCCACACAATATTAACCCCTGATATGGGGATTCAGGCCCTCCCTACCAGGATCTTTGGCCCATTACCTAAAGATACGTTTGGCCTCATAATAGGACACAGTAGTTCAACACTTGATGGACTACAAGTAATTCCTGGAGTGGTTGATAATGATTATTCTGGAGAAATTAAAGTCATGGTGTCCTCTCCAACAAATGTCCATGCTATTATGAAAGGGCAAAGATTTGCTCAATTGTTGCTCCTACCCTTCATCTCTACTCCCAATAAGGTACTTTGTCAACAACAAGGCAATAAAGGGTTTAGGTCCTCAGATGCCTATTGGGCACAAATTATTTCACCACAGAAACCCCTCATGACCCTATGGTTAGATAGTAAAAAATTCACAGGCCTAATAGATACAGATGCGGATGTAATCATTATTAAAAGGGAGGACTGGCCCCCTACCTGGCCCCTGGAAACTACCATGACCCATCTAAAAGGGATAAGCCAAAGCCAAAACCCAGAAAAAAGTTCAAAACTTCTAATTTGGAAAGATAAAGAGGGTAATCAAGGCACTGTCCAACCTTATGTTATTGCAAGATTGCCAATTAATCTCTGGGGTAGAGACTCGTTATCTCAACTGGGACTAATTATGGGCAGCCCCAACATGATTGTTACTGCACAAATGTTAAACAATGGGTATTCACCTGGTCAAGGCCTGGGAAAAAATAGCTCAGGAATCATAGAGCCATACAACCTGTCCCAAAAGCAGACAGAGCTGGATTAGGCCATTTTCCGTGGGGGCCATTGACTCTCCTGTGATCCATGCAGAAAAGATTACATGGTTGTCAGAAGAACCTGTGTGAGTCGATCAATGGCCTCTTAACTCTGAAAAATTGTTGGCCGCACAACAGTTGGTACAGGAGCAACTTAAGGCTGGCCACATAGTTCTCAGCAGTTCATCTTGGAATACGCCCATTTTCGTTATAAAAAAGAAATCTGGCAAATGGCGATTGCTACAAGACCTCAGAGTGATAAACAAAACTATGGTTTTGATGGGAGCCTTACAACCAGGCCTCCCCTCGCCTGTGGCCATACCTTTGGGGTATCTCAAAGTCATTATAGACCTAAAGGATTGCTTTTTTACTATTCCCTAGCACCCAGAGGATCAAAAACACTTCGCCTTTAGCCTACCTACTGTCAATTTCAGGGCCCCCATGGACAGATATCAGTGGTGTGTCCTGCCGCAAGGTATGGCTAACAGCCCTACTTTGTGTCAATCCTATGTCGCTTTGGCCATTAAGCCAGTCAGAGAGCATTGGCCAGACATGTATAGTCCATTTCATGGATGACCTTTTGATAGCTGGAAAAGATGGCAACAGAGTCCTACAATGTTATGCTGACCTACGAGATGCATTACATGATAAGGGACTACAGATAGCCCCTGATAAAGTTCAGCTCACAGACCCTTATATGTACTTAGGTTCCCAAATGAGGGGACCTAAAGTCTCCTCTCAAAGGTACAATTAAAATTGGACAGGCTTAAGACCCTAAATGACTTCCAAAAACTCCTAGGTGTTGCTATACATTCTCATATCAAGCTCTCTAACCAGTTAATTGATGATGTTCATGCTTTATCTAATACTATTCAAGACATTCAAGCTCAATTAGACTCCCTGGCGGAGGTAGTTCTCCAAAACAGGAGAGGGTTAGACCTCCTCACATCAGAACAGGGAGGAATCTGCTTGGCTTTACAGAAACGCTGCTGTTTCTGTGCAAATAAATCAGATATAGTCCGAGATAAGATTAAAAGGCTACAAGAAGATCTGGTAAAAAGAAGAAAAGAGCTATTTGAAAACCCTCTTTGGAGCTCGTGGAAAGGAATGTTGCCCTACCTCCTCCCGTTACTTGGGCCCTTAATTGGACTATTAGCCCTGCTCTCATTAGGACCCTGCCTCTTAAATAAATTGATGGCTTTTGTTAAACAACAGATAGATTCTATAAAAATGCAACCCATACAGGTCCATTACCACAGGCTTGAGATGCCCGACAGAGAAGATTACATAGAGCCCTAAAGGCCCTATTGTTATGCTGATGCCCAAAGCAGACTACCCTAACCTCCTCACCCTGGTGTGCTAGATTGGATAGCCAGAGACAGGCAACTGAGCCCACACACATCGCCAACCACCACCTAAGACAGGAACAGAGCCTCCTGCTGCTCTGCTTTCCAAAGACGGGTAAGGATCGAGTTGGCCCCGTGTGAAGGCATCCTGACCCAAGACAGGCACAGTTTCCTCAGGGATATATCAGCATGGCTATTAATTTTTAGAGAAAAGGGGGACCTGTGGGAGACCTAGACCTGGCATCCATTCTAAGACTATAAGCCATCCTCACATTTCCAAGTTAAACATTATGGTTAAACTTCTGTTTGGAGATAAATTCCTATCTCTCAGCCTTCCTTGGCCTTCCCCCACACGGAGCAGTATGGAACCTCCTGCCTTTGCTTGGTAATCTGCTGACATCAAAGGCTCTAGTTCCCGCGCTTCCCTAACAAAGGATTCTTGGGCTCCTGAACTATATATATTGGCGCACCTCCCCTTAATAAATGAGACTTGATCAGAAAATTTGACTTGTCTCCATTTCTCATGTCTCTTGTCCCTTTCTCATCCCGACACCTCCTCTAGAGCCTTCGTTGATTTACCTGCGGGTTGGGACACCTGGCTCTACTGCCAAAACTGGTGACAGAGCCAGGGAGAGTGGTAACCAGGTATACTCAGGCCTGTGGATGACTTGTGGTAAAGGGCACTCAACCCAAGTGACACTTTTCCAGGAAATGGTGCAGCAAACACCTGCCTAGATCCCACCAGAAACTGGTGTGGAGTGGAGACCTGCTGAGGACACAGATATAGATAGGTCACATTCTGAGCCCCAAGGAAGCCTGTGAGCCTTGGACTATGTAACCGGTGATGACTAAACTTTGAGTCCAGAGTTGCAGGGGCTCAAGTGGGGACTATGTGGAATTGAGCCCCTCACTCCTGTCCTGGAGGGACTTGTGTATCCTTTGGATGTGTGTAGCCAGGCAGCAGATTGAGAATGGCATGTCCCCAGCCACCCTTTGCATACTGTTGCATTTTCCATATTGTAGACAGGGTAACAGACTGGTTCATCCATAGCTGTGTGACAGGTGAGTGCCAAGGCCAGATATGAACTTGGGTTGGCTGGACTCCATATCTTTAGCCCTTCCATGGTCCCATGATGAGCCCCCTGCCCAGGAATGCCAGGCTAGGTGGGGACACCTAGAGAAGACACTGTAGCTCAGGCTGAAGGACTGGGACAGGGGACCTTTTGACCCAGAAGACCATCATTTGAAATCCATCCACTGGCTCAGCCAAGGTTCCCAACATCCAGGCACTCAGGAGACCCAGAGAGGGACAGAAGAGACTTGGGACAGGAAGTACAGATGGCTGTATCCCAGGGCAGCTCCAAGGGAGACAGAAGCAGCCAAGGTCACAAGGTAGAGGGACCTGCTGTCTGGGGTAAGGTGGCAGCAGAGGAGACTCCAGCACCTCAGGCAACCGTGAAGCTGTAAAGGGGGGAGCATACTTGGAGGGGTGTGTACTTGGGGCCCCATACACCTTGGGAGGAGGATTCTGGTGGTTTAGGGCTGGGAGTTTGGGGTGCAGGATCCCACCCAATGCCAACTGGTGTCATTGCAGATTGGACTGAGATAGATGGACCAAGACTAGAAGAGTGTTTATGTATTCACTCACTTAACAGAGGTTTCTCCTGCATTGGCTCCATGATAGTGCTGTTTGAGGAACTGGAGACCCAGAATGAGCAAAACAGATTTGGTCCCTACTTTCTAGGAACCCAAAACCCACATCTGAGGCTAAATGATTTTGAGACTATCACATAGTGACCTGTGCTAGAAAATCAGCTGCAGTGAAGGGGTTGGGGTGACACACCAGTGTAACTGTGGCAGTGAGGGAGGGTTCCTTGGGGGCAGTGATGTGTGATCGAAGGCCTGGGGGTTGGGGAGAGGTGCATGGGTGTTTAGGATAGGGCATCCCAGGGATGAAGGATTTTGCTCTTATTCTGATGAGTAGGAACACAAGGGGCACAATGTCTCACTTAGGTTTATGGGGAGCCCTCTATTGACTGGGTGGACAACAGACAGGAGAACCTAGGGAGGAGGCAGGCAGGAGACACAGGGAGCTGGTCCTAGTGGGAGCCAAAGAGGGAGGGAAAAGCGACAGAGTAGGTGTATGGTACCCACAGGGCAGTGGAGGTAGACAGTTCTCGGAGGCTGGTGTTGGTCACCAACGTTAAATTTGCTAAAAGTCAGGGAAGGTGAAGCCTAAGCTGGGGCTCTTGGATTTGAGAAATGGAGTGGCCTTAGGACAAGGCATAAATGGCAGTGGGAAAGAAGGGGCCAAGCCTGTGGATGTCTCTGAGCCCACTATTCCTCCCTTCTCTGCTTCTCTTCCTTCTTTTCTATCTGGGAGATCCTGGGGTGTGATGGGATGCACAGGCGAAAGACCCACAGAGAGAAGTCCTGGAGGCTGGGAGCAGGGTGGAAGCTGCAGGGGGCTGAGGTGATATAAAGTATGGTTTCAGAGTCTGGGAGTGAGAAGTGGCCACCATACAGGTAGGGACGCCTTCTTTAGAAGCCCAAAGAAGGCATAGGGCCTGGAAGGTGCGTGGTTGCCTCCACAGTGCCCTCCAAGTGTCATGTAAGCTAGAAATCTCTATCTGAGGAGGGAACAGGCAAGGACGTGTGAAGATAGGGCCAGAAGAGGAAGTGAGCCTTGCGATGTCTCAGGAGACATGAGGAAAGTGACCTACCTGGAGATCCATCAGCTGGGAGGCCAAGCACACTCTCCAGGAGGACAGAAGTGGGCATTAGGGGAAGGGTGGAGAGAGGGAACACGGTTGAGGGATGGTGGAAAGGTGTGAGGAAGCCAGGCAGGAGCAAGGGCAGGGGTCAGTATGCACATGCACACAGGTGTGTGGGCAAACTTGAGGTTAGATCCTGTGTAGCCTCTCTGCCCTGGGATGGGTAAATGCATGAGATGATCTTTAGGAAAATGGAGGTGGGGACTCCAGAACTTCCATTTACATGGCTTCCTATGTCATCTTTCTACAATTCTACTTCCATGTGTCACACCATGTGATGCATCATATGAATGTGGGTCCTGTGCATAAGATTGGTAAACATGTGCTTATTAGGGAGCAGATTTTCTCTACCAAATGGACATGAGATTTAAAAAGCCCTGAAATCATGGGGGCAAGAGTGTCCTACCTCCCACAGGGAACATGCTCATCTCTAGTTAGCTCCACCCTGCACCATGTTCTTTTCCCTTGGCAGCTGCTACTTAGGGGTTCCAGCCAGCTGCGCCCTGGACCCCATTGGCCATGGTTCCACCCACACTGCTCCAGAGCCAAGAGCACCTCCTTCCGCCCTACCTCACTGAAGCACAGAGCAGATACTCAGTGTTGGCTGAAGGACAGAGACAATGACAGGAGATCCCTTAGCAGTCTAGGCCTTGACCCACATTGCTGTGAGACTCAGCTGCTGTTCTCTGCCTTTCTGCATCTGATTCTCAGCAAAAAATGATTCACTCTCTGTAAAATCAGCCCTTCTGCTCTCTCAGGCCCCATGCCTGGTGGCTAAAGTGGCCACAGGGCCTCTTCCTGGCTCCTAGAATCCACCTGTCTCCTACACTTCATGTGGTTAAATCCAAAGCAGCAATGCACTTCAAAAGTGTTTTGTGGCTTCTGTGACACTGAGGGTAAAAGCCAGAATCTTCTTATGGGGCCCATGAGGTCTTCATGGCTGGTCCTACCTTCACCTCTTGGATTTAGTCCTGGCCCCTCTCCCTTTGCTCTAGTCAAAATGGTACCTCATTGTCCCCAGGGAAGGGACTGCATTTCATCTTTGTAACTCTGGCACTCAAGTGCCTCAGTGGGAACATGCCTACAGATACCTGCTTCAGTTGTCCTCTGGGGTCAGAGGCCACCTCCTCTGTGACATCCTCACAAATGATCTGAGCTCAGACAGCCAGGCCTGGCCACACCCTGTCCTCCCCTCCTTCCCTTTAAGTCACCATCTGACACAGTAGACATCTCTTCATGGTCTCCTCCAGAAGGGACAAACTGTTCTCTCCCTGCTGTCTGCTCACCCAGGTCAGACCTGGTCTGTGTTCACCCTGAGTGCATTGCTGTGAGGAGCCAGCTTCCCTGTTCCCCTGCTGCCCGCTCTTGTCTTTTCCCATCGGATCCACCCGCGCCCCTCTTGGGCCACATACCCCAATTTCTGCACCTTAAAGCTCAGCCCTCTGTGCCCAGCAAGACCTTTGTGCTGCACACTACACCTGCTGACGGTGACAGCCCTGAAGCTGCCCACCCTTCACAGCCCCCGCCATACCTTCTCCATCCTCTGTGTGCTGTTCCTCAGTGCGTTCTCCATCTTCTCCATCTGATGGTCAAACAACAGCTTCATGTGCATCATGAGTGGCTGGTTGTTCTGGCTGTTGTAGGAGGCCCCCAAGGCGGTAGAGTTGGGTTTGCAGGATGGAAGCTCAGACATCGAGAAGGTGTAGCTGCACAGGCCATTCCTGACTTGAAACTGCACCTTACCCCTTATTGCCTTCTGTCCCTTCCTTTGGGCTGCAGTCACGGTGGCTATCAGGAAGAGGAGGCTGCCCAGCAGCATGGCTGGTCGGGAGAACATCCAGAGATGTGTGATGAGAGTCCACTCAGAGCACCCACGGGCTGTGTTTCCCACTAGCCAGCTTTGTGCCTGGACACCAGTGTGGCCTTGTCCCTGAAGGTGCAGGTCCCCAGAGGTCCTACAGCTGCAGACTCCTGTATGGCCAGCACTGTCTGTGGCTGTTTATACAGCAAGGCCCACTGCTCTAGGGCTTCCTGGCCTCTGCTCCCCCCAGGCGACCCCTCACCTCTGCTCTGGTCCCTTTCTTCCTCTTCCTCTTGCCCCCAGGTAGTCACACCAGCTACTCTGCCTGTCTTGCCTCTGAGGCCAGAGATGGTGTCACTGGGGCCTAAGTGTCCCAGAGCAGTAGAAAGAAGACATGTGGAGCCAGGCACATAGCACGCTTGCAATCCCCACATCTTCGAACTCAGGGCTTCTGGGCTCCCTTCCTGGCTCTGCCTTTTGGTTTCTCCTCCCAGCCCTGCCCCAGCCCTGCCCTGTAAGACCGGGTTCTCAAGTTTCAGCCCCTAAGCTCCCTCTTCTCAGCCTCTGTACCTTCCCCTTGGGTTCCTTGTTAGCCTGGGCCATGGACAAGGGCAAGTGACCTCTGGAGAGCACAGAGAGGGGAAGGGAGGGCAGGGTGAGGCTGTGGAAAGGCAGCCCAGCCATGTGTTTCTGGAGACTCAGAGAAGTGGGTGCACTGTGGGGAGCTGGCTCCTATTTGCACTTCTCTAGGACCTGGGTGAGCTGTATAAACTGGTATGGCTCTGGCCAGATTGCTATGACAGTGATGAGAAATTGTCATGACCTGGGGTAGGTTGTCCTGAGGCTGGACTGGGGTGATGGGCCATGGGGAGGAAACAGTTACAATTGTATGTTGGCCAGGCCCTGTCAGACGCTCTGGCCTTAAATCCTGCTGCCACTGGGGACCAGGAGACCTCACTGGACAGCTCCACCTCTCTAGGCCTCCACCTTTAATCTACAAACCTGAGGAGCCTCTTCTCTAGCCTGAGGACTACATACAGGTCTTCACCCTGGGGACTGAGGGATTTCCAGTTTGCTCTTCAACATCTGGCTCCTCCCAGCTGTGTGACTCTGGGTAAGTCACGTACTCTCTTAAGGCCTTGGTTTCTTCTTGAATGAGAAAAATATGTAGGGCAGAAGCATTAACTGAGATAGGGCAGTTCAGGCACCAAGTGAACATAGAATGAATATTTTGTGCTCTACAATTACGTCTCCTTTCCTTAGCTCACAGAATTCAAATCCCATGAGCACAGGGCTTCACCCTTGGGGCCTGGGCACCTCTCTCCCTGCCTGTTTCTAGGAGGCTAGGATGACTGCCACTCAGTATTGTCTCTTTCCTTTTGTTTTTCCAAATCCTGATGAAGTTTTGAACAGAGCAGGCTGCTTAAGCACAGACAGAGTACACTGTACCAGGTACAGGGCTCTGGCTGGATGAAGAGCTACCAGTGGCCCCTGCCACCATGTTCTCCAGGCCACCCAGTGTTGCTTTAATTCTTGCAAAAGATGGGACTCTTTTGCAAGAGAAAAATTAAGCCTGGCTCAGAGTAGTTGAGCAACTTGTCTAAGGTCACACAGCCTGGGAGCATGTGACTATGATCTGAGGAGAGAGGAAAGCTCAGCCACTCTGGGCTCCACTGCCATCAACTCCCTGCTCCTGCCTTGGCTCCATCAGCCTCATCTCTGTCTGTGCACTAGGGTACTCACCTTGGGGTGGGCATGAGAGTCTTGCAGTGGCATCCAGATGACAGTGGGAAGCTCACAGCATGGAGATTCATTCAAACTTGCTGATGGATGGATGAATGATTGAAAGAATAAGTGAGCAAAATGTGACTCCCTTCCATGTACTGGGCTGGGAAGTCCACAGCTCAGCCCCATACCTTCATTTTAGCTCCTCCCTGCACTCTGTCCAGAGCACTGCTGTCCACACACCATAGTTCCTCCTTCCCTGTTACTCCAGTTATTACAGCTGCCATCAGGTTACCACAACATCTAGTGGCTTGAAAAGAAATAACTAACAGTTCTGGGGATCAGGAGTTTGGAGCAACTGGGAAGCTCTGCTTGGCTTTCTGGTGACATTGCCATCAGACAGTGGCTGAGGCAGGGTCAGCCCAAAGACTTCCTCCCTCATCTGTCACACTTGGGCATCCCTGGTTTCTTCTCTTGGTGCCTCCAGTACAATGGCTTCAGGCAGCCAGGCTTCTAAGAGGGTCACAAAGGCCCTCACACAGGTCCCCAGGATGCCAGGTGAGAGCCTCATTGTCTTTCCAAGATCCAGCTTTGGAAGTTTTCCTAAGCACTCTGTCACCATCTTAAATTCTCCTCCTCCTCTTTTTCTGTCCTCTTCCTTTTCCTCTTCCTCTTGTTGTTCTTCTTTCTTTTTCTTTTTCTTCCTCCTCCTCTTCCTCTCCTCTTCCTCCTCCTTCTCCTCCTCCTCCTCCTCCTCCTCCTCCTCCTCCTCCTCCTCTTCTTCTTCTTCTTCTTCTTCTTCTTCTTCTTCTTCTTCTTCTTCTTCTTCTTCTTCTTCTTTTTTTTGAAACAAGGTCTTGCTATATAGTTCAGGCTGGCCTCAAACTCACTATGTAGCCCAGGCTGGCCTTCAACCTACATTGATCCTCATACCTCAGCCACATGAGCACATGAATGCTGGGGGTTATAGCCATGCACCACTACAATATGCTCCACTTTAAATTCATAATAAATTGTAAGACAATGGCTCTGCACTGCTTATGATTAGAAAGACAGTCCTGCCCAGGGTCCTGAGCCTCCCCCTCCCACCCTTGCTGCTAGCCTGGCATCTCACAGACCTGTTCTTCCCCAATGACCCCTGAACACACTTTTCTGTTTGTACCTGTGGCTGATTCTGGGTGGTCTAGGTCAGACTGCCTGGATTGGAATTCTGGCTGTCCCATCTGCTCTTGGATGTCAGCTCAGTTAAATTCTGTCTGCCTCAGTTTCTCATTCTGTCAAGTGATGTTGATAATAGTAATTGCCTAGCCACCCTGTTAAACAGGTTAAAAAGCTGATTCTTGGGATAAGATGGTATCTCAGTGTAGTTTTGATTTGCATTTATCTAATGGTGAGCTATGTTGAACATCCTTTCATATATTTATTGACCATTTGTACTTCTGAAAAAGAATGACTACCATCAAACAATCTATTAATAAAAAATTCTGGAAAGGATGGGGGAAAAATGGAATTCTTTTACATTATTGATGAAAATGTAAATTAGTACAAACACTTGAGCCATTCATAGGCAAATAAATGTAACTTGAGAACATAATGTTAAATGAAATAAATTAGTTTAAACATTGTGTGATTTCTCTTATATGGGAAATATATATTTGAATAAGATACAAAATGGAAGATAGATAAACATGAAATAGGGAGAAGTTCAAATACGCCATCATAGAGCCTAATGGCCAGGACACTTACATTGCTATCCCAGCCCAGGTGCCCTGTCCTCAGCTGAGGGCAGAGCAGCAGCTGGGAACTGAGGCTCCTTGATCCACTTTGGTGTCTGAAGCTAGCTCTCAGCATCTCTTCTGAGTCATGAGAGCCCCACTGTACATCCTTACCCCCTCCCCAGGACCCTGTGCCCTAACACCATCACCCCGGGGGATGGTTGTCAATACACAAATCTTGGTGCACATATTTTCACATGGTTTGCAAATCCTTCCAAACCCTGGTCTCAGCCTTGTTGCTGTTCCCTTGGAACTCAGACCTGGCAACGTGAGACCAGCTTCTTGTTTATTCATGTCCTTGGGCAGCAGAGACTGAGACTGCAGGGCCTGTGTTTTTGAAGAAATTTTGCTTGAAATTGCCCTCCAACCCCACTGTACTCGGGGGTGGTGTTCTGGGAAAACTTGCAGTGTGTCCTTCTATCTTCAGGAGAAGCAGTGCTTCTGTCCAGGACACCCCCTAAACCCCACCCCTGTCTTGTCCCCTGTCCCCATGGTGGAGCTTACTCTGTGGTTTAAAGCCTGGGCAGCTCCCCACCCTCTACACTGCACACTCTCCCAGTCCTGTGGCTGCAGTGTCCATGTCTGTTTCCTATCTTCTGGCTAGCCCAGAGAAGTCTGCATGAGTGTTTGTAGAATGAATAATCCCATTGCAAGCTATGAGCTGGAGCAGGCTGCTTAAGGACAGATAGAGTACACTGTACCAGGTACAGGGCTCTGGCTGGATGAGGAGCTACCAGTGGCCCCTGCCACCATGTTCTCCAGGCCACCCAGGGTTGCTTTAATTCTTTCCCTGCAGATGGGACTCTTTTGCAAGAGAAAAATTAAACCTGGCTCAGCCTCAAAGCTGAGATTCAGATTATCACCCTGTCCTCAGGACAGGGACAACAGGAAGCTTCTGTGTGGATTGTTCTGGGTGACTGGTATCCAGACACTGAGAACAAACCAAACAACTCTGCAGGTTATTACCAATTTTCCAGTCCATTTCCACCATGTAGCTAGTGTGGAGGATGTGCTTATAATCCTTCAAGACTTTGACTTTTGCTCAAATAACTTGGGCAAAAAGGGACCTTATTGGTCAGTATAACTGAAAACTGTAGGGGTTCTGCTACAGATGCAGCTGGATCTTAGGAATAATTTTTTCCAGGCCTTTATTTTCCTTGTTGGCTTCATCTTCTTACAGTTCCCACCACTGCCACAGCTACTGGTGACAGCAGCTGCCATTTTTCAACTCAACACCCACATGAAGCGAGAGTCTCTTTCCTGATAGCTGAGGAAATTCCAGCTGGAGTCACATGGCCATTCCTGAACCAACACTATGGGGCAGGGGGAGGAGCTCTGGTTAGTCAGGCTGAGATACAAGTCCAGGCCAGCAACTGTGGAGTAGAGTCCAGCATCATGGGACTCAAAGGGTCAGAGTTGACCAGGAGGACTTTAAAGGGGACCTGAGAAGGTGACTGGGCAGATGGAGGTTGCTGGGCACAAGGCATCTGCTGCTTGCCTATTGTCTTCCACTTGGCCACTCACCAAGTGAACCCACTTTCTCTGATTCCTGGGGAACCATGTGTCACTTTGGGCTCCTCAAGTGTCTGGATGCAGAAGAGCTGTCACACTCCATTACCCAGTCCCCATTACCAGCTGTCACCCTCCTAGTTCAGCATTTTCCCAGCCCTTTACATCTTGATCCTAGCACAGGGTGGTCACCGAAGGGTGCAGACCTCTCACCCTGGGCTGTCCTTATCCCTGGAACCAGCACCTGGGAATGACCAGAGCCACAGATGGGCACCGGAGAAGGCCTGCAGAGTCCTGGGGCTGATGACAGCCTTGGGGGACTGTCCGTAAGGGTCTTTGAATTATTCCACCCAAGACTGCAGTTTTTATCATCCTGCTTCCACTTTCTACTCTTTAAGTCAGAGTTGTGACACAAGTGATGGAGAAGAGGACTCTGAGTCTGGACTTTAAGGTCTCCTGTGACCCAAGAGTCCTGTTTTCCTGGAGCTGTATCCTGATTCCACTTTAGCAGAGCAGACTCAGTTTCCTCATCTGGAGAGAACAATGCCTCACTGGTAGAGGCTGTAGGAAGTACACACAGGTCAGTCCCATTGCTGAGAGGGTAAACTGAGGCCAGAGGGAAAACATAGAAAACTGTTGTTAACAACAGAGGCAGATGTGTGGGGCCTGACTGGTGTGGCCTGAACACTGGTATTCTGTTGACTGGGGACAAATCCCAGCTTTCTGGTGACCTGTAATATGTTATAAAGTGTTGTAGAACTTAGTGGCTAAAACAATGACAACATCTATTATTCACAAATCTACAACTTGGGCAGAGTTAGTGGTAAGAGCTCAACTCTGCCCTGCTAGAAGCAGTCTCTGGAAGGCTGGGTCCATTGTCATTGGAAACCTCTCCACAGACCTGAAGCCACAGCTGGGGCTGTCAGCCAGGACATCCCCATATGGCCTCATAGTGAGAGCTGTGAGTATCCCCTAAGGGCGAGCATCACCAGGGAGAGTGTTGGGCAGAGGGCACCAAGAGTCTCACAAGGTCAAGTGCTCTGCATTCTGTTCCTGGGGGTGGAGGGAAAGACTGCCCCTTGTTGGTGCGGGGCCAAGAGCCAGAGGAGGGTGGGGCGTGGGAGACAGAGTTCTGGCCATTTTGACAAAGTAGAACTGACTTAAACAGGAAAGATGGGAAAGTGCCACTTGCCCATTCAGTACCTCAGGGTTCATAGTTGGGAACTATCATCATTACCCTTGCTGTTGTTGGAGAGACCCAATATCTCTTTGGCCAAAATGTCCTGTGAGGCCCTGTGACTGCTGAAGCTGCAGCAGGAAGGGAGATTATCCCATTGGGGCTGCCAGTAAATCAGCCCAGAAACACTCTGGGATTTGTCTCTAGTCACCAGCCAACCTGGCCACACCAGGCCTCGCACACAGCTGTCTCTATTGTTAGCAAACTCTCTGGGTTTTCCTCCCTGTCTTCAGTTTCTCCTTTAAGCAATGGGATTGTCCAGGCTGTGTTTCCTTAGAGGGCCAAAGGCATGTGGGTTGAAGACCATCGCATTCTCTGCTATGCACAGCCTGGACCTCTGGCCACTCCCATCCTTTCTCAGCCCTGGGAAGCTCTGTGGCTTACAGCCTGCCTCTGCCACTCAGTCTAACCCTGGAGAATCAGACTGCCGAGTCAGAGGGCAGATCTATTTTGGATTTGAGATCCTGTAAAAACCAAGAAGTGCCAGTGACCCAGAGAATCAACAGGCCCCCCTCTGTATTTTGTTTGTTTTGTTAAACAAGCACTACCTGTCTCTTGAAGAAAAGTCAAAAAGTACATATTGTCAATAGGAAGAAGATAAATGTTATTTGTGTGTTCACCAGTCAGAGGCAAAAGCACAGCAAATATTTTGAAGCCTTTTCCTCCATCATTTCCTCCTGGATTGAGATGCATTTTTTTGTGGGGGAGGGGGAGGGTGGCTTTTAGCTAAAATCACCAATGAATAGTCTCTAAATTGTTTTTAGTTATTTTTGTTTCATCTTTTGCAAAAAAAAAAAAAAATCCAGCAAGTGCTCTAGAGAATAAAATACACCTCCACACAGCCAGCATCCTCGATGTGTGCACATCAACATTTTGCAATTTTTCTAGGTATTCAAGGAAGTGAATATCACAAGTCATGTCTGCACCCTCCTAATTCCTTCCTCATCTCATTGTCTCCCTCTCCTCCCAGATGAACACACATGCATGTATCAACATCATATTACTTTTTGTTTTCAAAATATTAATGCATTAATACATAATGATGGGGGATGCAAAGTTCTGCTTACTCACTGTTTTCAAGATCAAAATGACACACATAGATCTTGTGACAAGATTATTGTCTTCTCACTCTTGTGCAGTGCTGCATCTTATAATTATCCAACTGTTTATCCATCTCTGGTAGAAGCATGTTTGTGTAGATTCAATCCTTTTCTTATTCCCAGTGATGCTGCTATTGCTGCCTATTCATGATCCGTGACCCAGAAGAAGGTCTTTGTTTCTCTAGGGGACTGAAAGAAGAGTGACTGTCCCAGGGTGTGAAGTACAGGCCCCACCACCCTGAGTTGTCACCAAATAGCCCCATGATGGTTTCTGTAGTACCACACCATTGCTATTCAGTGGTATTATCCAGCTTTGCCTTTGTGCCAATCCGATATCTGTGAAAGGGTGCATGTGATTTAATAGCCTGTTTTTCATACTTAATGATATATTGTGAGCTACTTTCCTCAGCAGGGTATCTTTCTCTAAGTGCATGCTTAACAGTGGTTGATGACTCCAAGTTTTCACCCTGGCAGGATGGCTTGGATTTTCTCCAATGATTCCACATTGTTGAATGTCTCTGTTGGCTTTTGTAGGAGGCCACAGACCTGACTGCAGAGCCCTGCCATCTCTGCGAGCTTGTTCCCTGGTAAGGGTGCCTAGGTGCTGAGTCTATATTTCTCCTGTTTGGAATGTGATTGTTGTCATATGACTTGCTTTTGCCAACAGGAAATTTTCAAGTGTGAGATAAGAATAGGCCTAGAATTCTGCTGTGCATTGGGACCTCTCCTGCTCCTGAGGATTCTGTGTCACTACGGGAACAAGTCTAGGCTGACCTGCTGGAGGGGGAGACATACATGGCCAAGACATCTTGTCTTCCTAGGTGACACTGAACCGACCTCAGGTCCCTTCATGAAGCCCGGCTTGTACAACCCAGCTGAGCTGGCCCAGCCTGAATCTTTCAGTTGGCTCAAGAAAAGGTGAGAAATAATGTTTTTGTTCAAGCTACTAACTTTGGGGTACTTTGCTAGACAGTGAGCTCAGCTGTGACTGTGCTGGGTCCTTTTTCTGCTCAGTTTCCTCAAATTCCTTCTCATGAAAATGGGAAAAGTTTGTATTTACTTTTCACAATCATTGTGGGAATCAAAGGGAAAGGTGCATGTCATTGTCATATGCAGGGATTCAGAGTTTCTCTTTCATGCACTGTGACTTGTGATTTTTCTCATTTCCCCTTGGTTCTCTGTACTGCTTCTTTATACAAATGTACCCATTATTCAGCATGTAAATATAATGACATAAATTTTTAGGTATAATTGCAAACATGAGAATTTTATATTTAATAGTAGGCATGGGGCATCCCAGATGCTCTCCTACATCTCTGGTGTCTTTTGTTTCCAGGACCCACCCTCTTGAAAGCATATATGATTGATGAGTTTTTTGACTGGTGAAGGGAAGAAGATACTTTAAGAACTGCACTGGAAAAAATTGGTGGAGTGGTAAGTGACAATGATTCAATCTCTTGTACAAATTCAGAATCTAGATACTGGAAAATAATTTGAAGAAGGAGAGCGAGAAAGAGAGAGAGAAGAGGAGAGGAGAGGAGAGGAGAGGAGAGGAGAGGAGAGGAGAGGAGAGGAGAGGAGGAAGGGAGGGGAGGAGAGGAGAGGAGAGGGAGAGAGAGAGAACGAACTAGATCCCAGGAACCAGGAAAGATCTGACAGGACAATTACAGTTTACAGAGAAATTGAAGAGACAGAAGACAGCCTTGAAGGGGAGACACAGACTGCAGCTTTTCCCTAGTTCCTAACTCTCAGGAAAGGGAGATGGAACCCAGAGAGACAAAGTGGGACACCTCAGGGAGAAATTCAGCAGTGAAATGGGGAGGCAGTTGCTGTGATCTGCAAGAACAGTGTAGGATTCTTCTCCCATGGGATCCTTTAGCAGCTTGGCTCTGACTGTACTGGGTCCCAAAAGCTGGAGAGTGACTCCAGTACAAGCACCCACCATATCTGTGGAGAGAGTGCTTGGTCAGACACCTTTCCAGGGAAAGATAGACTATTTGAACCCAGGACCCAGAATAACTGAGGGTAGTTTGACTTCAGGGCTTACAGTGTTGTAGTCCCACAGTGACTGAGGGAGAGACAGCCACAGTCAGGAAGAAGCCTGAGAAGAGACCCTTGAGGGGTTTAAACTAAAGTAGACTGGCCCTGCCCCTGAGGCCAGAGGCCAGGCTCAGCCTGAGTGGCTCTGGATTCAAACTTGCAACGTTGATGCCCTTGTCTTATTCCCATTGCCTGCTGGTACCTGTGTCTAACAAGGATCCGACTACATTCTTTACCTACCAGCATGAGCAGGGACACATCTTGATTTGAACACTGCCCCAAAAGTATAGATCCTGAAGAAAATTGTATATTTAAAATCACAGAGACATCTCTCTTTTTTTTTTAATTGAATGTATGTGATTTTTTCCCCTTGTTTTCATTGTTCACTAGTTTATTGGGGCTTAGGACATTTTCTTTTGTCCTTTTTTTCTACCCTTTTTCTTACTTGTCTTTTTTTTCTTATTTGTATTCCCCATATAATTTCCTTTCTTTTCTCCTTTTTGTCTCCTATTTCTTGTCAGTTTTTTTTCCCTTTACCTAGTTTTACAAAAGACCTTTTCTCGAAAAGGATCCTTTGTCCTACTTTTTTCTCCTCATTCTCATACCATACAGTTTTAAGGTTCAGATATGTTATGTTGCATTCTCCCCACTCTTCACCTCCTATATTTTTAGTAGGGCAACCATACAAATGAAGAAATGCTTAACATTACTGCTGACTGGAAATATGCCTCTTTTCTTAGGGCGTTTTTCCATTCCGCACTGGGGTGAGAGGAAATCCCCAGGTTGTTGGGGTTGAATTAATTAATTCATTTGTCTGGATGTGTCTCACATTCCAGAGATTTAAACCCAAGCTTTGTGTCTGGGCATTGGTTGTCCCCTCTTCCTGGGTCACTGCCCCTGGTGGCCCTTGCGGCCTCAGCTTCATACACCTGCCCTCCCACAGGTCTCCCTGAGCACCTGGTAAATGTGCACCCTTCCTCACTTGCCAGCTCGGTTTCTTCACAACACCCTGACCACCTGACACTGTTTTCTGGTTTTTTCCCTGTTTGTTGACTGTCTCCCTGTTTTAGTGTGTGCAGGCTGCTGTAACAAATAACTTTAAGCCAGTGGCTGATTAACAGCAGCAACTTATGCTTTACAGTTCTGGGGCTGGGAGTCCACGAGCAGGGCATGGGCAGAGTTGGTGTGCAGTGAGACCCATTCTATGTTCACAGATAGAGCTTTATGCTTGTGTCCCTACGTGGTGGAAAGGGATAGGGACTCTTACAGGACTCTTTCCCAAGGACATTTTTTATACTCATTAGGACTCAACATCATGACCCAGCTGTCACCCAAAAGTTGCACTTCTCCTAGAGACAGTGGCCAGTGTGTGAATTTGGTCACATATTCAGACTGTAGCACTCCCTATGCAGTCATGAACTATAGAGCACAGGATTGTATCTAAGACTTGTTCCACATCCCTGTTGTTTACAACATACTTGGCATATAGTAGGTGCCCAACGACTGTTGGTTAAACTGGTGGCTGAAGTATTGCATTCTTTAATTCAAATATTTCCTGTGCAGAAGTCCTTCACTTCTGGGGCACTTGGTATAAAGGAAAGAGAAATAAATTCACCTCCAAAGTTTATTCATGTTCACATAAATGGATGAGAGGGAGGAGGAAGGCTGTGCTTGTGGGCTGATCCATGACCTGAGTTTCACAAACTTCCTGACTCTCTCCAGCAGAAGTCCATTCTACAGATGAAGCATGGGAAACTCAGAGAAGGAAAATGACTTGGCCAAAAGCAAACTCACTGCAGAACAGAGCAGGAAATTGAGGGCCATGATTCAAAACTTTGAGTGCCATCTCCTCTGCCATGAGCCCTCTCTTGCAGAGTGTGGGCTCAAGTAAAAACAAACAAACAAAAAAACCCCAAAAAACCCCACAAAACTATATATGTAACTATTGCTATTATTATTGTATTTGTATAGCAGATATAGCCAAGGGTGCAGCCTTCATATACAGCTGGACCAACCTCAGTAGCAATGGGCCCTTTCTCAACTGGACATTAGAGTCCTAGTGGTGCCTGCCACGCCCTCCACCTCCAAATGAACCAAGAACTGAGGGTAAAAGAATGTCTCAAATAGACTTTGGAAATGCTGAGTTCAGAGCTCATTTCCATTGGTCCCCTTCAATACTGAGGCTGTGCAGTCAAGTGTTCCCTGCCACCTGGTGGTTGCATGATAACTTCTGGTCAATGAGACATGAATTGTAGTCAGGGACAGGGACTTTGTTCTGTTCTGACCACTGGGGCGGACGTGCATGGAGTTGCCTAGAATTCAAATAATGATGGGGGTGAGGTTAGAGGGGTATAACATATCTTGAAACTATCAGGGAGGAGCCAAAAATAAAATAAAATAAAATAAAATAAAATAAAATAAAATAAATCACAGCATTAGCCAATGCTATGTTGCTAGACTCCTAACTCGAGACTCTTTCCTAACAAAGAAAAATAAACTCCATTGTTTAAGCTACACCTTCAATTTCCTGCTCCTTATAGCTGAATACACCCCTAAATGCTGCATCTCTGTCCCCAGTGCCCACAGATTCCTAGGAATGCATCTTACTGATCCCCATGCTTACTCTTTCTCACGCCCCATTCCCTATGCAGCTAATGAGTTTTCTGTCTCCTCTTGTGGACATGGTCCTGCTCCAGCATTGACTGTGGTGGCCATCAGAGATGCAAAGGATCCTCTAACCATTGTGGACAGTCCCCAGCACAAAGTGGGGGCTCTTTTAGCAGAGGAGGGGAGTTTGTGCCATGTCCCTGAGCCTGTACCACATATTACTTGCTATATATGGCTGGCAGCAGCACAGGCCTAATCTTTCCATCCTGCCCATGGCTCACTTACCTCCAGAGGCACCCCTGGCACCAGCCCCGTTTCACGGACTGCAGCACAGAGGCTTGGGGCAGCTAGGCAGAGTCTTGGGGGAGCAGCATCTCCTTGAGAGGCACCTCCTTCCAATGTGGCTTTGTTTATGGCTGAGCACGCAGGTTAAACAAATCCCTGACTTTATGTGCTAGGAAGAGAAAACAGGCTACATGCATGGGCAAGTAAGTAAACCATACTCTAGGTAAGGATGAGGCCCATGAAGGTGCTAAGGCAGGAGATTGGAGGAAGAGGAGGCCCTGGGGTTTCCAGGTCATAGAAGACCTCCTGACATAGAGCAAATGTGCCACAGGGAGACATGAAGAAGGGTGTGCCTCACACAGGGAATGGCAAGTGCAGAGGTCCTGAGGTTGGAATGAGTTTTTCATGTTCAGAGAACAGAGTATAGGACAGTGGCAGGAGTAGAGAAAGCAGGGAAGATGCAGCTGCAGGAGGATCTTGGAAGGGACCAAAGTCAAGTCTTGGTGGACAGTGGTGGGGAGAAGTGTCTGAAAGTCCCACCTGGGCGCTGGTTTTAGAGATGTGAACTGGGGCTGTCTAAGGAGGGAAGAGGACAAGACTGCATCCAGAGGACCATTCCTCACCTTTCCCAGTGTCAATTTGCAGGGCTCATAATTTCTATGAGTTGTCCTCTTTCCATACACTTGGACTCCCAGATGTTATCCTCTGGCAAATGGAAGTAGAAAGAAAGATGGACAGAATGTGCCTAATACACAAGACCCTGACCAGTTTGGGAGAAGTATGCTGCATGCAGTTCTTCTACATATCCAGTACAGTCTATTCCATGTCTGTGCCAACATTGCACCAGGCCCCCCTTAGATGAGAAAATGGGCAGGGGGTGAGGGTTTATTTCTAAGGAGTCAGGGGACCCCTCACTATTGAATCTTACAGATGACTGAGTTATACAAACTGTGAGCCAGGCATGTTAGGCTGAGGTAGAGCTGGGGTACTCTGTGCCAATATAAGGTTCATAGACATCTAATTCTACAGCTTCTCATGGCCACTAATCACTCATGTTGTTTCTCCCACATACATAGCAAGAAGAGACCTTCAGAGTCTGGGCTAGAATCCCTGCTAAGGCTAACACCAAGTTTTTTGTTGTGGCCAGAATTGGAGAGGGGCAACTTTCTCTTTCTTCATCAAATGAGTGAAAAACTTAGTAAGTAGAGGTTACTCAGATGGTAGTGAGCCTCTTGAAATGTAGTACAGTCCCCAAGCCAATGCCCACTATCTATCTGTCTATCTATCTATCTATCTATCTATCTATCTATCTATCTATCATCTATCTATCATTCTATCTATGCTAATCCAGAGGCCATTTTTCTGCTTTGAGTCTCCTGGGTTAAAGATAGTAAAATTAATGTGGTTGCATGTTTCCAGCTCATTTTTCAGAGTGGCACCTCCCTTTTGGAGGAGTACCACCTTCTTTACCTTCCGAGTGACCCATGAGACACTGCTCCAACAGGGGCAATGAGTCCAGCAGTCACCAGCAGGCAGGTTGGGCCTAGGCCTGTTCACACATATACTTATCATTGAGCCTGCATTCTTATTCTCATGGTAACCCTCACATTTTAGGACTATCCGGGGATTTTTACTAATGGTGGCACACACATCAAAACATCAATACTTGCAGGTGGGAGTTTGTAACCTGGGTTTTTTTAATGATTCTTTACCTTGGGAATGTAGGACTTTGAACCATTCCTCAGTCAGGGAGTACTCTGGGTCAAACAGCTGTATGTATTTTCATGTTGGCAAATAGAGTAGGTAGTGTTATGTGTGCAGGTCCCTTGGATCCTTCCTAAGTATGAGAAGTGGGTGTGGTAGAGTAAAGTCCAAGTGACTCCTTGGTCTAACTTAGTTAGGCTAATACATGGGTCACGTGGTGGGGAAGTCAGGTGCACCAATGGGTTCCTCAGAAATGCAGGTATTACCAGTGAAATATGCCACTCACAAAGGATGCTGAGGGCCAGTGTTCATTTCTCACCACATTTCCGGATGGCTGGGGCAAGCGTGGCAAGGGCTGTGGGAAAAAGCAAGGCTAGAGACCCAAATATAATTAAGAGCAAGGAGTGGCAGTGCATTACAGATACAAAAAGGTTGTACCATCTTTTCCTTCTGCTTTCACAATATCTATTGTACATTTTCGATCTTACTCTTTCAGCTAAAATAAAAAAAAGGTAAAAGGAAATGATACAAATTATTACAAAAATAAAAAGATGCAGTCTGTCTGTGGCATCCTCTGGCTTCTGCCACATGTATACTTGTCAGCCTCTGGATGGATTCTCATCTTTCAGTGGTGTTCCTGGGTTTGCAGTGTGATTCTTCTGGATTGTCAGTGTACATGTTGCCAGGAAATTGGAGACACATTCCCAATCTTGAGAGGCTGGCTTTATTCTGGGGTAGCAAATCCAGGAAACTATCTCATCTGCCTTGGCTGCAATGGGAGTAGATAGGACAACAGTGAATGGCTCCCTCCAGAGGAGTTTCAGGGGTTGGACATTCCATTGTTTTACCCACACAGCATGCCTTGGCTTGGAAGAGTGAGCATCTGTGGTCAAACTCGTGGGCAATCATTCCTTAACTCATTGGTGTAGGATGGCTAAGGTTGAGTCTAATGTCTGCATCTGTGGTCTCATAATGAGGTTCCCAAGCTCTTTAAATCCCCCCACTTAATAAGATGAGAAGGAAACCCATGGAGAACCTCAAAAGTGAAAAGGCTTGTCTGTATAGTGGGACTAGCAGAGCTGTTGGGAAGAGTTGGTCTCTCTTGCAGTACAGGTGAATTTCCTGACACAGCTTGCTCAGCTGCAGCTATAAAGTCCTGTTTCACCTTCTCTGAACTTTGTGGACAGTATGTTGTCTGCAGTTTCCAAGTACTCTTAGGTCTTTAGCTACTAACTGCACCACCTCTGTGATGAATACTAGTTGGCTGTCTCATCCTAAGGTATCATAAATTCATTCCAAAACAGGGGAAGATTTCTTTCTGAAGGATCCAGGCCACCTCAGTTGCCTTTTGGATGAAGTTGGGGAAGGCCTCTACTCAGTCTGAAAAAGCACACACAAAAACTAGCAAATGCTTGCAGCCATGGACTCAGGGAAGCTCAGTAAAATCCACGACCATATTTTCAACTGGGGCTCATCTGACACTTTATACCCTAAGAGCAGTCCAGGGCCCTTAACATGGATTATTTGGGGGCACACATTTCACACTGTTCACACACTACATGGACAATGCTGGGGAGTTGAGACATGTTAAAATGTCAACTCATCATGGTCTTGAGAGCTGTTTGGCCCATATGGGTGTTCTGATGAAACCTAATGACAACAGCTGGGGTCAGAGCCTTGGAGATAAATATATGGCCATTTTTTTTTATTTAAAGAGAAAAAAAAACATGTAAGGGTTTCAGCAAAGGTGGGTGAGACAGGACCAATTCTTGCCAATAGTCAATGTAAGGGAGTTGGTCAAGATAGTGGGGGGCCCCTATAACAATGCTGAACACATGGCTAATTATCCATCCTACCCCAAATGGCAGCCAATAAATTTCACAAAAGGTCCTGAACTTTCCAAGAGTCAGCTTAACCTCATAGTCACCTCAATATCCCTTTTAAACATTCTTTAACATATACTCTAGGGGAATTGGTTTGCTCTGCTTTCCACTCATTTCCTCCCCCTAAGAGACAACTTTCACACACAAAAGAGGGGGCAGGAGAGGGGAAGGATTTTAATTGGATGAGTTGCACACTCACTTTGTCTGTCTCCAGCCACTTGCCTCATGGAGCTATTTCAGGCACCTCTTAGCATTGATGGAGCTTCCAGGGGCCTATTTTCACATTTAATCATATGAAGATCACCACAAAACTGTGGATGGGGATTCAACACTCACTTTGGTCTGTGGTAAGGTCAGAATCTTCTGGCTGCCCATTTTGTACTCATGCAAACACACAATGACTCCAACCCAGCACCCAGCACCCAGTGCCTTGGGGCTGTGGTTTTGTTCCTTGCAGAGTTACTTGGGCAACTCCAGCACTCAAGTTCCTCACCCAGTTCCTAAGAGTTGCGGTTTCAGTTTTAATGAGATTTACTCTGGGAACTTTGGAAGGTGATTAGTCTCTCCTTCTGCCAAATGCAGGACTACCAACCTGAACCTATGTCTTACCAAATCTGGCAGGTAGTGCTCCCTAAACTGATTCCTGAGCCTCTGAGTTCAGTTATATCTCTGGACCTCTTGCCTCAGCATGTTGGCAGGGGCCAACCTTTCCTATGGATCAAATAGTCCACTGGTGACAGGTGAGGTCATGTCTCCCAAGCGCTCGGAAGTTCAAACTCCAGAAACAAAGGAGGTGGTAATATACTGCCTCTGAACCCTGGATGAACCCCCAGAAATGCTGCAGGATTTTTGAATAGAAACAGGATACCAAGGCCTTTTTCTCAGGAAGAGAATTTATTTGTGCTAACACTGACTCAACAGATTTGTATCCAAGGGTTGAGGTATAATTGTACCCTTTTATACAATTTTTGTTTTTTTGTCTTATTTTATTTTAAAGATAGTAAAATTCAATGAAACAAAACAGAATAAAGCCAATCAAAACAAAGCAGCAAAACTGGTACAGAACTTCAAAGCAGGATCCTAATAACAACAGCTACCATAGTATTTCTTGTTATCTTCACAATAGTTGTACATTCCACTGGGTATAGCAAAAATAAATCCAAAAACAGAACAAAATAAGACCAACCAAAACAGAATACTGAATAAAGCAAAACAATCAGAACAAACCAAAACAGTGAGAACAATATTGGATTTCAAAGACAAGATAGAAGGAAATCCCCCATATTTGCTATATTGAATACTGTAATCCTTCTAAGAAATGCTCAGACCACTGGCCCCAGGCCTACAAAATCAACCAGACAATACAAATATTTAGTTGCTTTTATGTACCTTAGTTGCTATCAACTCAGCCTGTCCTTAGAATCAACCGGGTTGCTTGAGGGGTAAGCTCACCGGAGGTGTTGACTTTTCTTTTCCTGGAAGCTAGCATGGTTTACACAGCTTACCAGGAAGGCTTTGTGTTGGATCCTCCCAGTTCCAGCATGATCAATTCTTGGGGAGCACTGACTTTTCCTGGAAGCCATGCAGCTTGCTTTGTCTTTCTTACATAGTATACACTAACATTTTACAGTCTGATTGGGTATGATGTATGTTACAGAGTTACAGGAGAACTACATGTGGGTAGAGGCTGATACTGCTTCACTGTAAAATTTCCCTCCTCAACGCACTGAGAGGGGCCCTAACACAACTCCATATGTCTAGCCTGAACAATGGGTGAAAGCAAGTGCTTAGATGCTGAGTGCCATGCTCTGTGGCTGGCATTGCTGTCTCTAGCTGTAAGTGAGCAGTCTCTCTTGGATTTAGCTTCCTTATCTGCACAGTTGGCTGGCAAAGGAAGATTCCACACTGGGAATGGTGCCTGACATCCAGCCAGCACTCAATTACCCAGTGGAGAGGACTTCAGCCCTCCATTATCCTTACCCCCAACATGCTTGCCAACTCTTTCCTGCCACTGCTTTCAAATTTCTCCTATTCAGGCACCAGGAACTCAAAATACTTTCATCAAATTTGGGCTGGGATCCTGTCATGAGCCTGCTTTCTTTTTTTCTTATTATGGTAAAATACTGACTGATTCAATGAAGAGATTCTAGAAGGATGTAAGATAAAGAGTTACAATGGTTCATCTATCCACTCTGTCTGTGAGTGCTGTGTAGACAGCTGCCTTAGATACAAACTGCTCATGCAGCCCAACAGCTTCCCATGTCTTTGGAATGATGGACTCAGGACAGAACCTTGTCAGTGCATAAGCCCTCCAATCAGCTTTTTCATTACTGTATAGTTTTCTGCACTGTGGTGGAGGCACTGTCTGTCTACAAGGCCAGCTGCAGAGGCTGATACTGCTACATTTGGGGCATTTTTCCTTCTTTTTAAAATGGGGCTTTAGGTTCAGTCTTTTTTATGCCTCTTTATGCCCCTGGGGAGCAGGAGAATAAATTCCACCTCCCCAGTAGGTTTTTCTGGGCTGCACCTTGTGTCTGTGCTGCCTGTTGACCCCATTACTCTACCTTGGCATCTTCTTCTCCATCCTGGCCACTGTTGGACTCCACACTGTTCTTATTTTCTTGCTTGGTTTCAAGTGGTTAGAGGTGGAGATTCCTCCCACAGCCTCAGTCAACCAGTACAACTTAGAATCTGTGTTTATCTCCATCTTAGGGGACATTGTGGCAGCAACTACAGGAGGTCACTGGGGAGGAGGTGTGGTACAGAGAAGCAGTGGGGAGTAAGCCCAGGCACTGAGGTTCAAATCCTTCTTCTGCCTCCTGTGAGCTGTATGACTGTGCAAACTATTCAGTTAGCAGCAAGACCCTCCTGTTCCTTAATCAGGAAGGTCTGATGTTGTCCCAGTAGGTAAAATCTGCTTTGGTCTTTGCTAGAATTAAAGACCTGCCCCAAAATTTCTAGTAAATCTCCTCTTACTAAGAGAATATGGGATGATTAATTTTCATGGTTGAATATTTGACTTTCAAATTCATATGCCAGAACAGAAGTAAAAAATGTCTTTCCTTAACCTCAGTTGTAGTGATCAAACTAGAAGATGGTTTTGCAGAGAAGGACATTAAAACAAAGTAAGTTGCCTCTGTATTAATAAAGAAGTTAGATTTGCTTGCCCCAAGGGTCTCCTAGGATTTCTTGTAGGAGATGGAGATGTCCATGGACAGGGGCACTTCACTTTGTCTTGGGCCTTCAGTTGCCATCAGAGTGGGAGGTGAGGGGTTTGTCAGGCCTAACCCCTCTCTGGATTCTGACACACAGAAAAGTGCTTAGGCAGTAGCCTGATATAGTCACATGCCCAGTGTGCAGTTTCCTTGCATTTAAAGTAGGAATTCTTTTCTGGATTGGTCCTGGGTTTCCCCCCCTGAATGACTTGGGTGTACTTAAAGCATTACTTCTCTTTTCACAATCCTCCAGATACTGATTGATGAATACAGAAAATGCTGTGTCCAGTAACTGGGTCATTAGGCCTGGGGATCCATCTTAATTTCTTATGACTTGCACAAAATATCTGGGGCTGATTGACTACTGAAATGTGGTCCCATTAATGCTTGTTTCTCCTTAGAAGGATTTATTTGCTACGTTTGTGTATTTACAGAGACAGCTATGAATGAGATGTGAATTTTTCTCTCTGCCCTATAATCTCTCTCACCATTTCATAATTAGCAAGTTTTTAAATGCATCTTTTTATTTCCTTGAAAAGTTTTCAGGTTTTCATTACTAGCTCTATAGTACCAGTTTTGTTTTGTTAAAAGTACAGTATCCTCTCCGAGGTGATTTCTTTCACTTTTTGCAGCATATTGTTCTACTGCATATCTCCCAGGATCTTCCAGGACTCCTGTTTTATTTGGGCTACAGAAAGTGGTAAAAAGTTTGCCTGGCATGATCCAAGATAGTATATTGGGTATCTACTAGATCAGAGGATCTGAGACCATGAAAGAGGCCCCCAGACACCCAGACCAAGTCTCGTAAGGTACCACTCAGAGCTGAGTTCATCTGAAAGACATTGCCACCCAGCCAGCCAAAGAGAAATGGGCAGGGCCAGCCTACATCTGTTCTTCATCAAGACTGGGCTGTGGATTAGGTGCCAGCCCTAGAAATCCCATTTCTCAGCCATTCCAAAACACCCTCACCTCAGTCATCTGTCGCACTGAGACCTGAGTAGCCCCGTGGCCCATGGTGAAAGGTGGCCCACAGAGCATCAGTAGTCAGATCACAGGCCTTTAACTGCTTGAGCTTTAGGTCCCTTCATGCAAGCCTTAGATAAGGCCCTCACATCAAGCAGTCTGAAAGTCAGCATCAATAGCAATTGCTATTATAATCTCCAGACATCTCTCCTGGCCTCATTAGCTCACTGCAGGTGCCCAAACATTAACCCCACTAACTACCATGCCTGGGGCCATTTTGAGCACTAAATAGCTGGAAGGACAAATTCAGCAATACTGGTGCCTATAAAATTAAAAAATCACAGACAATTTCCCATCTAAAAACAATATTAAGAGCCTCGAGTCTCTCATAGACAGGTTTCCCAAATATGACCTTCTACAACCTTGCCCCTCCTTGTTCATTATTCCCATTCTACCCATAATAAAGCCTTTAGGAGTGTATCAGATGGTCTGAGACCTCTGTTTCATTAAAGAGGCTATAATCCCAATCCATCAGCTAGTGGCACATCAATATATAGTCTTCTCTCAAATTCCAGAAGACACAAACTGGCTCTCAGTCTTGGAGCCCAGAGGATCCCCCCCCATTTCTTCCATACATATTTCTAGTTCCTGTTTGTCTTCGAATGAGAACAATCTCATTACAAAGGAAAAACACCATGTATTTGAGCAGTTCTCCACAGGACTTACTTGGCCACCTGGAATAGATTTTAGGAAATTGGAGCTTAAATGGGATTTCTACAGCATGTAGATGATATTATAATCAGCAGCACAATTTGGGAACTAGATCACCTCCTTTGTTGCAATGCATAGAGAAGAGAGGGACATAACCTGGAGAGAACAAGAAATTACCTACATGCCACCATGATGGGTTTAAACTAATATTGTTACTAATTTATACTCTATGTCTCTAATCGTGTTATCTATCATAGCCCCTTTTTAAAGACAGACCAGAAAATATTCTGACCTGCTCCTTCTCATATTTGGGCTCTGCCTCCTCAATTTAATAGTAAAGTTTACCTATTTAAGTCTTCAGATGATGGTCCAGACTATAGCCTGCTATGCTCTTGACAAATTCACCAAGCCCATTAAACAAGCAGCTCAACAATTCTTGACATTTAGGCACTAATCTTCTTTTCTCATTTTTTTCTGACAGATTTTTTCTAGCCCAGCTAGTGAACCCCAATATTCCAAAATAGTCAGAGAGCCCATAATCCCCAGAAGGTAGAGTCTATGTCACCTTTCATCTGGAAGAAGTTATATGAAGAAAGAGACCTCCATTATCTCTGCGTCCTAGAAAGAATTAGGCATATTATGTCTCTTCCCAGGAAGTGGGAGATTAACATAGTGACACTGGTTGAAATGTAGAAGTGTGATGCTTATCACCTGAGGCAGGATGTTTCGGCAGGAGGACTTGTGGTGACTTTCCTGAATCGCTGCAATCTCTGTTTAGTTGAGGCTACTGTGACAGCAGTCATCATTCAGCTGGAAGAGGAGTCCCTCACCTGCCGCGTGTGAGGAAATGTGCAGAAAAGTTAGCTGCCTGGCTGCCACCCGGGCCCTGAGCCAGCAGCCCCTTCTGGCGGCAGAATGCGGGAACTGCAGGCAGCACTATGAATGAGTTAGGGAGTTTCAGGAGAGGCGCTGCTGAAAGGGAGGGTAGAAGGGTACAGGCAGAAAGTCTCAGCTCTGGGGTCCTGGGCCTTGTTCTCTCCCAGGGGAAAACCATCCAGAGCTGACAGACCATCCTGAACCTCTGGGCCTCTCCGACTGCCATTTTGGGTTAGGTGTCACAGGCCATTTCAGAGCCTCTTTGAATACACAAGCTTGGCCTAGAGAAGGTGATTAGGAGCCAGAACCTCACAGAGGAGGGGCTCCTTCCCAAGAAGGCAGGAGAGGCAGGGTTGGAAGTGAGGAGCCCCAGGGGAATATCTGCTGTCCAATGGCTACAGGAGGCCTTTGGGCCCTGAAGAAAATTTGTGTTTGTCCCCCAGTTGGGGTAGAGGACCATGCCAGTTCTGAATCCTGCCCCTGCAAGAGAAAAAACTTGGCTAGGGAAAAGAAGGGCTGAAATCTTCCACTCTCATCTTGGGATTTTAAAATTCTGGGATTTGGAACCTCCACCCTAGGATTTGGATTTTGGCAGAAAAAACAATGTAGAACACACACATAGATAGAATTAGGTCTAGATCAGAATCAGAGTTGCAGTCCTCAAATCTAGATCTGGGGACTCTTAGACAGAAGTCAACCTAGCTGTGCCCTGGCCCCAGCCCAGCTTGTCCTAGAATGCTTGAGTTTAATTTCACTACCTGTTTCTCAATTTAGTTACAATTAGGAGATCTGGGTGGGGCCTTGGATTCTGAATTAAAAAAAACAAAAAACAAAAAACCCCAGAGGATGTTTTTGGGCCTCCTGGCCGTGGACAATGCATTTAATCCAGCCTTGCTTTCTCTTCATTCATACAATGGGGAAACTGAGGCTCACAAAGGGGAAATGACTTGGTCTGGACCTCACTGCTGGCAGGTGGGAGTCTGGGGCTCATACCCATCTCTCCAAAGGCTGAGGCCAATTGCCAGCTGCCAAGGGTATTTCAAGGGCACCATGGGACCATTCACCTCCTAGGGGACCTGGCCCCTTAGACAAGCCACACTGAGCCAGATGAGCCCTAAGTCCACCTTGTGTGATTCAAGAAGCAGGAAGTATTAGAGGGGCACAGCGTTGTGCTCTTTTGCCTTTGACTTATTCCATTCCTGAGGGGCCTGGAGGGGCTGAAGGCCCCAGCTTTTTTTAATACCCCCCAACCTGCTTCTATATACCCCAATCCCTCTCTGCAGAACATTCCAGTGGAAATCATCCCCATGGCTTAGATTCTGCTACCCCAGACTCATCAGCTCCGCAGTTTTGTAACACCTTCTTGATCACAAGAAGCATTTACAAGTTTCCTTTTCTTTTCCCATTTAAAAAAAATGCCAGGGTCTTCAAACAACCACAGAGCATTTCAGAGGTAGAACTTTTGCTGAGTAAAATTGTTGGCATGGCTGTCCTTGGGGAGGTGAGGTGAGAGAACAGACAGCAGTGTGGGGGAGACCCCCACTTGCCAGATGGAGTATGAGTATGAGGATTGCTGTCTTGGGGTGGAAGTGACGTTTTATTTATTTTTTCCAGTGTTTTTCAAAATTAATATTCAATTTATTAAAGTTTTGAATTCCTACAGACCCATTCTTCCACACAGACTTTGAAATTCAGCTTACAAATCTCATTATTTATAAGCCTGATAATTTTTTAAGTTATCTTAGATATTTAAAAAATTTTTTATGAGTAAAAATAAAAAAAATTATTGTTTATTGGTACAACTTAGGTATACACAATGATTACATTCATCACAGGGAATTTGTGCCTGTACATGACATGTCTTGATTCTTCAGGCCTCAGTTTCCCCATGGGCAGGAGTCATCTGGGTGGGGAATGAAGTACCTTAACAGCTTCTGAGACCTCTTCTGGGGATGAGTCCAGGAATGGTAGCCCCACCTGAAACAGTATTCAAGTTTCCCAAGTTTCTGGGACCTTTTCAATGTCAGCCTGGGAAGATGAGATATGGAATCTTTTGAGGTATGCAGGACACAGAGGCTGGGAAGACAGGCCTGGTGAGCCTAGGGTCCCACATGGCTCCTCTACTACCCACTGTGGTAAGGTGTTCAGGCTGGGCCTCTAGAGGCCCCTAAGCATCTTTCAAAGTGGCTCCTGGGAAACAGGTTATGGTGGAAACAACCTCTGGCGACTGGATACAGGAAAAAGAGCTCACAGCCATGTTCTGGGCTCTGGGGACTCACCCTGCTGTGCCCAAGCTGCTACTTGTAAAAGCTTCTCTGCAAAGATGGGATCAAGACAGGTCAGGGAAGAAGCAGGAAAATGCATGTTTTCTTTAGGGAGGAGAGAGAGAGAGAGAGAAAGAGAGAGAGAGAGAGAGAGAGAGAGAGAGAGAGAGAGAGAGAGAGACCCAGGGACAAGTACAGGCTCAAGGGCTCTCAAAGTCTGTGTGTGTGTGTGTGTGTGTGTGTGTGCACATGTGTGTGACACAGACAGACAATATGAAGAACAGAAAGAATGGGAGGAAAGATAAAGGAGGATAGGTAAAGGAAAAGAGAAAGAGGAAAAGTATGGAAGGAAAGAATGGGAGAGAAAAGAGGAGAGGGAAATACAAATGGAGGAAATAAAAAAATATTGGAGGGAAAAAGAGAGATTGTTTGACACTGACAAGATGGGTGGCAGAGAAAGAGAGAAGCATAGATAGGAAAGGAGAGGAGGAGTTGCTGGGGGAGGCCCCATGGCTGTGAGCAAAGGGCAGGGACCAGAGCACAGTGTAGCCACTGCAGGCCAGGCTAGTGTAGCCTCCTGTGGCGCCTGGGCTCCAGCTTCCTTTCCTTGCATGGGTACTCATCCTCCTAGGCCTTCTTCTGGCAGACATTTCTCTCTGAAAGGATTGCACAGGGCCTTGGTTCTGGAGCTGTGGGGTCAGGGGAGTTCTAGAGGCTCTTCAGCCCCTCTCTTGTACCCATGGGGAGCTTAGGAAAACAGGAAGCACTGGCCTTACCAGCAGTCTGTGTTAGACTGCAGGCTGCAGGAGTGGGTGCCCTCCACTGAACCTTTCTCTGTGGTTCTTTGGGGGCAGCAAGGGCAAAACAGTGCAATGTGTTAGAGCTGCCAGATCTGGAGGTTCATAAGGGCCCTCAGGGTGGCCTCATGGAGCTCTTAACCCTCCATGTGCACTATTACCTTGACCAGGCTCTGTGCTAGGTCACTGCCCTCACTCACTCCCTCCCCTCCCACTATGGCAGACTCTACAGAAACAGGGCAGCAACAGTATTTAGCATTTAGTTGTTACCCACCACAGTCCAGACACCTTTAGAGATGTGAAATTCTCCATAGCCCTTGCTGCATTAGGCAGGCATGGAGAGTACATGGGCTTCATGGTTTCCCTGTGGAGAATGCAGCTGACTACAAACAGTGAGCCCCAGCTCTTCCTCTAGACTCACTGTGGAAGAAGCATCTCATGAGTCCCTCGTCATCCTGTGCATCCCATTGTGGATGGTGCACTTGGGCAGATGGGACAGAAGGGGTAACTAGGGGCCAGATGCCTGGGAGCTGTGGATGGAGTCCCAGAAGGCTCTCTTAAACACAAAAGACTGGTGATGTCTGTTTGATTTTCTCTGGTGGAGGCCTCCAGGCTTGCCTGACTATACTTTCTCTGTAAACTTTTTCAGCCCCAGGGCAGGTCCCTCTACATTATGTGCCAAAAGTTCTCTTCCAGATGTTGATTGGCACTGTTATTACCAACAAGTAAAAGGCCAGGTATGGATGGGAACAAAGCCAACCCTAATTTTCTGACACCACAGTGTCTCTGCCCTGAGGCCATTTTCACACAGTGTTTGGCTCCAGACAGATTCCAGGAGCTGCATACCCAGAAGCACAGTAAAATGGGTTTAGGGAGCCAATCTGAGCACATTCAACCTTGAAGACAAGGGACAGTAGCATTTTTCTTGAATTTCAACTAGGCCCTACTTCTTAGGAATCAGGACCATAGCCGCAATCCCAACTATTTCCCCTGCAGGGCAGTTTTAGGATTACCTCTTAGACCTGGCTGCCTACCTTTGGGGCTCCCATGCCCACTCCAAACTCCCGGGACACACTGAAGCCAGGCTTCTGCTCTCAGCTCCAGGGCTGACTGTTAGGGCCTTAGGAGAGGATGGCATTTAGGGACAGATGTGGTGTTGCCTGAGCTTTCTTTGCCAGGGATTAGGGTTTGTACCCATGACTCCTCTATGCCAACCTAATAGCTGCTTATGTACCCATAAATCCATTCATGCCCCCATCAATCCACCTAGCTACCCACCAGTCTAACCATTTACTCACTTGTCTACCTACCCATTCACTCACCTACCTATCTACAAACTCACCTATCCACCAATTGAGCTAACTTCCCACCCACCATCCATCTACCCACCATTTATTTACTTATCCAAAGAAAGTCAGTGGGATGCCTAGTACCACACCTGCCAGGCTCTTTTGGAAGCACCAGATTGACAGCCAGGGACAAACAAAGACCTTACTCCCCTTGGAGACTACATTCTGCCTCATAAGAAAAGCAGACACTACACAGCAACCACAGAATAAGCAGGATCTCTCAGAACAGTGTGGGTGTTCTGATGTGACAGACAGTGATTCTGGAACAGGAAACTTGTACAGTCTCTCTGTATCTGTGGAGGAGGCATCTGAGCTGAGCCTAGTGATGCTAGGAGCCATGTGGAGCTGTAAGAATTGAAGCAGCTGGCTGTACAAAGTGCTCAGCACAGAGCCAGTGCCTGGGCAGCACTCTATGAGCACCTGCAGCTGCTGCCTTTATTAGCATCTTAAGCATTGTCATTATTGTCATTTATCTAGGGGACAGTCTTCCTCTCTGGATTCTCTAACAGTCAACTTCTACTCCCTGGTCAGCTCTCAGAGCCATGAGAGTGTGGCCACTGTAAGAAGGGCACTATTCACAGGACTAATAACAGTAGACATCCTTTGTTCTTGATTTTAGAGGAAAAGCTTTCATTTTTGCACATTTAATATGACATTGACAGTAGGTTTTTCTTAAATGGCTTGTATCAGTTTGAGATAAGGGCCTTCTGTACCTATTTTCTTCAGTGTTTGTAACATGAAAGGAAGGTGTATTTTTTTAGAGGCTTTCTAAGCCTCTGCTTCTGTTCAGATGATCATGTAATTTTTGTTCTTCTATTTGTGTGATGTATTGCATTTATTGATTTGGATATGTTGAACCATCCTGACAGTCCTGGGATGAAGCCTACCTTGTCATGATTTATGATTTTTTTGATGATTCATTGGATTGTTTGCCAGTATTTTGTTGATGATTTTTGTATCTATGTTTATTAAAGAAATTGCTCTATAGTTGTCTTCTTTGGGTGGATCATTTTTGGTTTTGGAATCAGTAATTATCACTACCAGGACTAACTTTGGATTACTCTTTACTCTTTCCCTTTCATCAAAAAATTTGAGGAGTATTGGTATTAGAACTTCCCTGAAGTTTTAGTAGAATTCAGAAGTGAATTCATCCAGACCTTGACTTTTTTTGTATTTTTTTTATTTAAAGAGGAAAAAAAAACAGAAAAAGGATAGAAATATTACAGAATTTCAAAAAAAGATAAACAGTAAGAAATCACTAGTTGATAAATTACATATTGTCCTTTAAGAAATAGTTGTTCAAGTTACAAAATTAAAGCACACAAAGTGGACACTCAAACAGTGAGACTGCAAACAGATCTGTTCAGGAATCCAGCAAGAACTTAGAAATATAGCTATCAATCATACACACTTAACTATGCATGCAGTTATATCTTTTATAGCACTTCCTATTTCCTCTTTTTGCAATAGCAATTATACATTTTAAAAATTTTATTTAAAGAGAAGAAAAAAGCAAAACAGAAAAAAGGGTAGCAACAATACAGAATTCTAAAAGAAAAATGAAAATGAAAAAAAAAGGAAAAAGAGAAAAAACCCACTAAGAAGTCATTAGTTTATAAATTACATATTGTCATCTTGGATGTAGTTGTTCAAGTTACAAACTTAAAGGATACATAGTAGACATTCAAACAGTGAGACTGCAAACAGTTCTGCTCAAAGATCCAACCAAGATTCAGCAATATGGTCATCTATTTTACACACTCAAACTTACATGCAGTTATATCCCTTAGAACACTTTCTTTTCCTCTCTTTTTTACAATAGCAACTACACATTTTGGTTTTATTACACTTATAATTCTTACTTACTTTTGCACTAGAGACTAAATATGATATTTATAAATATGATTCTTATTTATTTCACTAATGAGGATAGTCTCAAGTTGTCTCCATTTACCTATGAAGGCCTCAAGAGCATCCTTTTTTATAGCTGAGTAATATTCCATTGTATAAAAATGCCACATCATTTTCATCCACTCTGCAGTTGATGGGCATCTTGGTTGTTTCCAAGATTTAGCTATCACAAGTTGTGCAGCTATGAACGTGGGTGCACATATATCACTGTGATATGAACTTGTCAGTTCTTCTAGGAAAATACCCCAAAGGGGAATAGCTGGATTGAATAGGGCTTCCAATCCTAGTCTTCTGAGAATTCTCCATATGGATTTACATAGTGGTTGCACCAGTCTACATTCCCACCAACAGTGGAGCAGAGTTCCCTTTTCCCTGCAGCCTTGCCAACATTTGTTATCAGTTGATTTCTTGATGGCAGCTATTCTTTCTGGAGTGAGGTGGAATCTCAATGTTGTTTTAATTTGCATTTCTTGAATGGCCAGTGATGGCGAACATTTCTTCATGTATTTATTTGCAATTTGTATATCTTTCTCTGAGAACTGTGTGTTCATCTGAGATGCCCATTTTTGGAGAGGGTCTTTGAATTTGGGGACCTTGGTGTTTTTCAGTTCTTTATATGTTCTGGATATAAGTCCTTTGTCTGAGGGACTTCTGGCTAAAATTCTTTCCCACTCTGTGGGTTTTCTTTTCACTCTTTTGGTGATTTCTTTTGAAGTGCGGAAACTTTTCAATAATATGAGATCCCAGTTGTTGATTCTTCGAAGTGTTTCCAGTGCAGTTTGTGTTTTGTTCATGAATTCTCTGCCTACCCCTACGTCTCCAAGACTTCTACCTACTTTGTCTTCCAGTAGATTCAGTGTTTCTGTTTTAATGTTAAGGTCTTTGATCCATTTAGACTTTAGTTTTGTGCATGGTGCTAGGCTTTGATCTAGTTTAAGTCTTTGGCAGAGCCAATTTTTCCAACATCATTTATTAAAGAGACTATCCTTCTTCCAGTGGACATATTTAGCCCCTTTGTCAAATATCAGGCAGCTGAGTGTCTTTGTACTTGTGCTTGCATCTTCCAATCTGTTCCATTGATCCTCAGCAGACCTTGACTTTTGTTCACTGATAGTTTTTTAAATTATTGCTTCAATTTTATTACCTATTATTGAATTATTCAGGGTTTTAAAATCTCTTTTGTTCAATTTTAGTAATTTATGTGCATCTAGAATCTATTTGTTTCTTCTGGGTTCTCCAATTTTTTGGTGCACATGTATGTGAAGTCATTGTTAATAATCTTGATTTTTAGGGTGTCTGTTTTGATTCACCTTTTCATTTCTAAGTGCATTGAGTTAGGTTTTTTATTTCTTTTTATGGTAAGACTGGCTAAGAGTTTGTTTATTCTTTTGCAAAACCAATTTTTCAACTCATTTATCTTTGAGTTTTTTTTATCACAATTTTTTGATTTCTGTCTGATGGTTATACTTTTCTTCCTTGTACTATCTTTTGGAATGGATTGTTTTTCTAAGATCTTGAAGTGGATTGTTAGGCTATTTATTTAGGATTGCTATGTTTTTGTTATGTGTTTATAGAATTCAGCTGTAAACTTCCCTCTTAGAAATGCTTTCACTGTGACCCATAAGTTCTGGAGTGTTATACTGACAATATCATTTACTTCTAGAAAATGTTTTATTTCTTCCTTGAGGTTTTTTTTTGGTAACCCATTGATTATTTGAGAATGTATTTGTTTTATTTCCATGAATTTGCAAAATTTCTGTGTTTTCCTTTGCCACTGCTTCCTAGTTTTATTGCACTATAGTCTGAAAATATGCATGGCACAATTTCTTTTTCATTCAGTTCAGCATAATTTATTGGCTAGTAAGTGGTCTTCTGTGGGGGAGGTTTCATGTATTGCTGAGAAGAAGTGCACTCTTGTTGATTGGAACACTGTGTAGATCTCTAATAAGTCTAGTTTTTGAAGTATTTTGGTTACTTTTCTCTTGTTGCTGAGACAAAAATACTTGATAACCAAAGTTAAAGGATGAAAGTTTTATTTAGCTCATAGTTTTTAGAGATTTCAGTCTGTAGTCACCTAGCTCTGAGGTAGGGAAGCATGCAGTGGGGCAATAGTTCATGGCAGCAGAAGACAGCAAAAGCAACAAGAGCAGAAGGGAAGAAAAGGCTGTTTTCCTCCCTTATATTGTATGCAGCTACCTGCCCTAGGATGGGTGTAGCACTCACACTGCCAATCCCAGTACCAGACAATGAGCAAATCACAAACTGTAGATTCAGCTGCCTCCAAAAACCCTACACCTCATGACTATATGAAGCTTTGAGGAGACATCCAGATTCCATGCCTTGACCCCCAAAGACTCATGCATATCCCTTTATGCAAAAACGTTTAGTCCATCTGCAAGTGTTGTCAAAGTCCTAACAGTTTAGCACTGCTGAAAAATCCAAATCCCAATTCTCTTATGAGATATAAGGCAAACATGTAGCTGTGAGCCCCTGTACAAATGAAAAGGAAGTAACACTTCCAACATTCAGTGGCACAAGATAGACATTTCTATTACAAATGAGTGTACAAAGAATTCTGACCAAAGCAAGTCCAAAATCCAGTCCCATAGTTCCATGTACAGCATTGGATGCAATCTGTGGCAATCTGTGAGCTCCAAAGGGCTTGGGTAGCCATGACCATATTGCATTTCTGATGGTAGTAGTTCCCATGACTTTTCTCTTAGGCCTGCTCTGCTCCTTCCTTTATAGTTTTCCTCAGATGATTCACTTTCCTGGTCTCTCCAAATTTCTGGGGCCTCAGTGGGACTTCTCATTCACAGCTTCACACACTGCCCTCTCAGGGTCACACTGCTTGGTCTCACAGACCTTTGTCTGAAATCTGTGTGGAAGCTTTCCTGAACCCATAGCTCTTGCATTCTGAATTCACCTACAACCATCATGTGGATGATGCCAAGGTCTGATGCCACCTGAAGCAGTAGACAGGCTTCCTTCTCCTTTTGCTGTAGGGATAGACTGCCTGGATTGATGAGGACCCTGAAGCCAATTCTGAAGAATAAATTCTCTAGGTCTCTGCCCTTCTGGAACATATTGCTCAGGGTCTCTCTTTTCAGAGGAAAGTCTTTCACTTTTGCAGTTTTGAGGCTGCAAAGTGTGGATTCCTGCTGCTTCTTGTGATGCCCTCAGGCCATCTGTTTCAATTCTCCTGTTCCTTCTCAGTAATCAAGATCTCCCAGCTCTATCTTTGCAGTTCACAGCTCTACTGGAACTTCCTTTTGGCCAAACTCAAAATGTTTTAAATCATTCTGCTGGCCTCTTTGATCTTGAATTTCAACATAGATCTGACTAAAAGCCTCCAACATTAACCATTTCACAGCCTCAACATTAGAATTCCTTGAAACAGTTCATGGCAGCTGAAAACAGCAAATTCAACAAGAGCAAAAGGGAGGAGCAAGCTTCTTTTCCTCCCTTATGTTGTATGCAGTGTACCTGCCTTAGGGCTGGTATAACACTCACACCCCCAATTCCAGTACTAGACAATAAGCCAATCACAAACTCTAGATTCAGACACTTCCAAAAAGCCCACACTCCATGTCAGCATGAGACTTTGTGGAGGGCACCTGGACAAAATACAGAACAGAAGGTTTTTATTAAACTCATATTTCTTTGTTGACTTTCTTGGTCTAGTTCATTTATATATTTGTGATAGTGTGGTAATGAAGTCCCTCACTATAACTATGCTTATGTTTATGTGAGCTTTTGTGTCCAATAGTACTTGTTTTATGACATTATGACATTGTGTACTATTGTTTTGCACACATTTGTCAATAACTGTTATTTTTTTCTGTTGCTTCATTCCCTTAATCAGTATGTAGTGACCTTCTTTGCCTATTTTGATTAGTTTTGGCTTGAAGTCCAATTTGACTTCATACAAGATAGCTACACTTTCTACTTTCTAAGTTCTTATTGTGTGGAATATTGTTTTGCCACCTTTGATTTTTAGTCTATAAGATTATTTTTGGGTGAAATGTGTTTCTTGTATATATTATATTACTGGATTTTGTTTCTTGATCCACTCTACCAATCTATGCCCTTTGGTTGGGAATTGAGACCAGTCATGCTGACAGTTATTACTGATAGGTATTGACTTATTTCTTTTTCCTTTATTTTCCTGCTGCAGATTTCATATCTTTTCCTTCTATCTAACCAGATGCATTGATCTTTTTTCATTGTTAACTTCATGGTCTTTTTCTATGATATTGAGTTTTTTTTTGAAGTTCATGTTTGCATTTATGAGATTCTTAGGTGCTCTTCATCATGAAAATATCTTATTTCTCCTTCAATTTCAAAAGATAGTTTTACAGGATAGTTAAGCCAGGTTGGTAAGTGTTTTTTTCTCCCAGTTTTGATACACTTCATTACAAGCTGTCTTGGCCTTTAAGGTTTGTGGTGATAGTATTCTTTAATTCCAATATGTTAACCTTTTAAAAAATTTTTATTTAAAGAGAAAAAAAAGCAAAACAGAAAAAAGGGAAGAAACAATACAGAATTTCAAAAAAGAAAAAAAAACAGTAAGAAATCACTAGTTGATAAATTACATATTGTCTTTTAGATATAGTTGTTCAAGTTACAAAATTAAAGCATACAAGGTAGACATTCAAATAGAGAGGCTGCAAACAGTTCTATTCAATGATCCAAGAAAAACTTAGCAACAGGGTTATCAATCCTACACACTTACACATACATGCAGTTATATCCTTTAGAGCACATTCTTTTCCTTCTTTTGCTTTTCATTATCTGTTTAGTTATATTGTGTTTCAGCTTGCTCAGTACCTTACTGATCTGTTTTATTGTTATTTACTTTTTATTACTTATTTATTTATTTTAATTTTTTATTATTTTGAAGGTAGTAAAATACAACAGAACAAGACAGAACAAAGCCAACTGAGACAGTGCAGTGAAATTGGTACAGAAACCCTTAACAGGTTACTGGCATAACAGTAATAGGTACCATAGTATATCCCATTATCTTCACAACAGTTGTTCTTTCAATCAGGTATAGCCAAATCAAAGGAAATACAGGACATTCTAGCACTTATCAAAACAGAACATTGAATAGAGCAATACCATTAATCACAACAAAGCAAAAGCGTGATAACAATATTTGCCTTCAAAGAGATGGTAGAAGGAAATCCCCCCTATTTACTACATTGCATATGGTCAACCTCTTAAGAGATGTCTAGATTTCTGATCTCTGGCTCTCATTTGCTAATGGGGTGGGGGGGGAGTTTGGTTCTCAGCCCACGCTGGTAGGCTCATGGGAACCACGAAGTGATTCTTCTCCTGCCTCATACCAGGTGTGCTTACAGCGAAGGTGGGAAAATTGCCTTTCTGTGCTGTGCCTTGAGTCCCTCCATGGTCAGAGCTTTGGGGCTGCTGGTTCTGGTTTACCTTTGTAAGTAATTCATTGATTTTCTACAAATGCTTGTATGTGTGTGTGTGTGTGTGTGTGTGTGTGTATGTGGGTAAAACTTCTGGGATTTTAGCTATCATATGTAATACAAAGAGTCTTTTCTAGTCATAGTTGAGTTTTTATGCCTCACTTATCTATATATTAAATTATTTTTCCTTATTTGAAAAATTTTTTCAATTATTACTTCAATTATCAGTTTTTTATGCCATTTGTACTGTCTTGTGACTTTTCATTAATTCAGGATGATCTTAGATTAGTCTTCTTTGTGCCATTTAGGAACTATTTGATCCATTTTTCATGTTTCATATGCATTAAGTATCCCTCATTAATCAGTCACCAACAACAGCCCTATCTTCTAGATCTCTGTCCACACATTGGTTGCTTCTGCTGCCCATAATTTGGTAGAACTTCAAATCTCCTGAATTTCTATTTGGATCCTTTTTATGGAATTTAATTCTTTTCCATGCTGGCCATTCATATTTTGCATCATTCTGTTTAGCTCTGCTAGCTTTTTATCATTTCTTCTTTAGATTTGCTAATCATTTATTTTTTCTATACCTATTTACTTACATCTACTGTGAGCTTGCCAAATGCTTTATCAATCTGTTTTGTTATCCCCTCTGGAATAATTTGACTGTGTGGATTTGATTTCCTCTCCTTTGATGCCACACAGAATAGCTTTGATGGAGTTGGAGTTTCTGGAGGAATTTTGTTACTTTATCTTTCTATGTTTCAGTTTTCAGCTTGTTGTTTGGATTTTTTTTTTTTTGCATATGTTGAAGCTTGCAGGCTGATTATGGAGGAAAGTTTTGTTACTAGTATTCCTTAGTTAATGTCTGCTTTTCAGTTGTTTCCTTTGGTTACCTATTGACATTTGCCTCTACCCCAGTACCTAGACACTTTTTAGGTGTTTACTTGCAGGTGAAGTTTGTGGTGTGTTGAACCCAGTATTCAGTTCTTCTGGTATGGGCTGCAGTATTGTTAATGACCCCAAGGCCATTCAAATACTGACATTGTGAGAAAACCAATTAATAACAAGGACTATTTTGCTTTAAAAATAGCAATAGGGCTGGGGATTTAGCTCAGTGGCATAAGCACGTGCCTTGCAAGTGCATGGTCATGAGTTTGATCCCGGATACCGACAAAAAAAAAAAAGCAATAAAATCAGCAACCACAAGAGTCTAACTGGATATTAATCTTGAGGAACAATAATGTACCACCCTTAATCATAAAGTAAAGAGCTATGATTTAGTATGAACATTAAGACAAACCAAATATTTACTTACTATTGAACTACAGTATATTGCTACTAGGTAGAACAACTTTAATTTACAAAAGAACACTATTCAACAGTAATAACATAAAGTTCACTAGCCATCTAGAGATACATAAAGCTTAACAGTTACCTTAGTGAAGGTAGAGGTATTTTGGTACCAGAGAATGAGAAAAGTAAAATTTGAAAAATTAATCAATATCATATAAGGAGGAGAAAAACATGAGACAGAGAACCCTGTTGGGGAGTGTAAGGACATTAATAGTATTTGAAAACAGTTGCAGGAAAGAAAAAACAAGAAAAAGATGACAACAAAGATCCAATTACCAGAAATAAGAAGGCAGAGGAAAGAAAAGTTGAAAGATGAAAAAACAAAAAGAGAAAATCTTGAGTTGACTGTAGACTGAAGATGGTCCACTACAGAGGTGAGATTGGCACTAAGGTGAAAGTTGTGCCTCTGGGGAGGTTGCCTGGGGAGGCCCTGACCTGCAGGCTGGTGTAAATATTCCAGGCTGGAAGATGGAGAGAGAAGTGGATGACCTGCAGGGTTCTGGGCCACCCTCAAGAGAATAGAACTTAGCAGAAGCCTGCATCAGGTGTAGGGTGCTTGGAACCTCCCCCGTGGGCCCACCCTGCCACTGGAAACTTAGCAGAAGCCTGCATCAAGGGTAAGCTGCCCAGAACCTCCACTGTGGGCCCGCCCTGCCTGTGGGAACTCAGTGGAAGCCTGCATCAGGGGTAAGCTACCCAGAACCTCCCCTGTGGGGCTGCCCTGCCACCGGGAACTTAGTAGAAGCCCGCCTCAGGCGTAGGCTGCCTGGAACCTCCACTCTGGGCCTGCCCTGCCACTGGGAACATTGAGGAGGTCCGCCCAAGACTGAAAACTGCCCTGGACTGCTTCAGCTGGGCCCACCCTCCCACCTGGAATGTCAGAAGATCTCAGCAGGCTCCAGTTAGTGAGAAAAAGTTTGGAACTTTGCTCCCAGGTGGTGAACCTTGGACTACAGCAGATTAACTATATCAGTGTGGTGAGTATACCTCTAAAATAGAGGTGTACAGGGGATAGATAGGGCCAGTAGTAAAATCTCCTCCAACTAACTGTAAGACTTTGGCGTGTCTGAAAAGAGTGTTTGTGATCCCTTCCTACACATAGAAAATATCAGGCAGAGTGAAAATGACAAAATGAAAAAGCAAAATGCAGTCTCAAACATATAGTTCACCAGAAGCAAGTATAGGAGACATTGAAATAGAGGACCCCACAAGTAACACACCAGGAATCTCAGAAAAGATAGTGAGTGAAATAAAAAAACAACTGCATCAGGCTATAGAGGAAATCAAATTAGAAGTACTCTCCCATGTAAAGATAGAAATAACAACTTTAGTAAAGGAGTTGTTGAATGCAGCTAAAGAAGAACTAGAGAAAAAAGTACATGAGCATGGGAAACTGATTGAAACTTTGAATGAACAATATAGAAAACAAGCAGAATTCATG
>PVLA01007054.1:0-111999 GCA_004027455.1 Hydrochoerus hydrochaeris | reverse complement strand
AATTGTTTAGAGGGGAAATGAATTTCTCAGGCTTCCTCTGGCTGAGATAAATCAGCCCAGATGCTCCTGTATTTTCATTTACCCCTATCAGGCTGCTGGGTGTTTATGCAGCACGAAAGTAATCGCGCTGGCTCTCGCAGAAGCGGTGGCAGTCACTTCTTCAGCTGTCGGCTCCCCCTTAACACTGCTGCCCTGCATTCGGTGGCCTTGGGAGCGGAGCAGTGGGCTGGCTGTCCATGGGATGTTCCGAGTGTCCCCGTCCTCTGATGGCTGAGGTCTGTGACCATGCTGTGGCATTGACAAAGCACCAAGCCTTAGCTAGGGACGGGGGCGGGGCGCTAAAGAAGTGGGCAGGTGGGTGAGGGCGCTGGGTCTAAGTTGGATTAGAGAAGGATTGTGGTATTTCTCTGGATGGACCCAATGGCCTCCGAGTCCCTCCTGTCTCTGTGATGCTGAATTGGATTCCCAGCCTGTAAATGCACTCAAGAATCTCCCCCGGCCTCCAGCACCAGCTAATCTTTCCTCCAAGACTTAAGCTTTTCAGGGCAGGGCCAGGCAAACTTTTCCCATAAGGGGCTGAATAGTAAATATGCTCTGCCCTCTGGGCGATATGATTTCTCTCCCAGTGACTCCACCTGACCCTTGCGGCACCATCCCTGGCCATACTGGCCACCCTGTTCTGGAGGCTGAGGACTCTTTGGGGGCTTTAAAAAAAAAAAAAAGGAAATCTGTGTTTGTGGCTCTTGTCTTGTTTTGAATCAACTCTATTTCCTTTCCTTGATTAGAAAAGTAATGTTTGCTGTAGCAAAAAGAAGAAAAAAGAAAAATCCTGGAGGACAGAGAGTGAAGGTTGGTGGTAACCTTCTTCCTTTTCAAAGTTCATAGTTTAATGTCTGTGTATATTTTCGTCCTAGTGCAGCGTTGCTTTTAAAGGCCATCTCGTGCAGACCATATTTACTGAGGCTGTTATGTTTTGAGCTCCAGGGACTCTGGTTTAAAGGCAATTAGGAGACAGCACTGGGAAATGGACCTCGGGGGTGGGGGTGGGGGGTGGAGGAAACAGACTTTTTGTTCTGGGTGGGGGGTTCTTTGCTCTGAGAGCTGCTGGAGCCTTTAGGTGTTTCGGGGGCAGTGGGCTGAGGCCCCCAGAAGCAGGGAGCCTGGCTGATTCTGAGGGGCAGCGGAGGTCAGAGGTTGCTGGGGGGTACTTTCTGAGCCCAGGACGGGGCAGGGACTTTGCCACCCCGGGGCCTGGTTCTTCTGCTGCCCAAGGGGCTTGCTCAGCTTGGGCCTTTGGACGGGGAGGATCTGTACCCTCTGGAGGAGGAAGGTCCTTTCCAGACAACCCGCAAAGGTAGTGGGAGATGCTATTTGCCCTTCCCTACTCCACCTGGATGAAAAAGATACCACACCCAGACTCTGAATGAAGACCCCAAATCAAAGCACTCATGTTCTCCAGCCTCAGTTCCACGGCAAAGGACATTTCTGTTCCCAACAGTGACAGGATGGAGACGCAAAGCAGAGGACAAAAAGGCCACCTAGCGGCTGTCCACCTCCCCATGGAGACATAGAGGCGAGGGCGGTGGCATGAGGAGCACTGGGCCCACCTAGGTCGGACTGCTGCCTGGGTCCCTCTGCAGCTGCTGCTTCCTCACCATAGGCGAGGTTGGTGCCATCTGACCTCAGTTTCTTCCTCTATAAAATGGGTGTAATGTCAGTGGCTGAAGGATCACATGAGATTGTGTTGGTAAAAACTGTTGGAATCAAGTGATTGTGAATTTTTTTGGTGGCTTTGAGACAGGCTTTCACTACAAAGTTCAGGTTGATCTTGAACTCGGTTTATACCCCAGGCTGACCTTGAACTCTCAGCAATCCTCCTGCGTCAGCCTGCTGACCAGTTTTCACTCCTTGGATAACGTAGTCAGCAGCATTGGTATGTTTTTTGTGCTAAATCTCAGGCTGATAGGAGGCTCTGGAGAAAACCCTTGTTTTCTTTTCTATCTAGAATACTCAGATTTTTTTCCCTTCTTCTTGTTCTTTTCTTCCTCTTCCTCCTCCTCCTCATTCTCTTCTTCTCTCTCTCTTTTTTCAGTACTGGGACTGAATCCAAGGCCTTTGTACTGAGCTACATCCCTAACCCTTTTTATTTTGAGGCAGGGTCTTGTTAAGTTGCCCAGCCTTGGCCGGAACTTTCTATCCTCTTCCGCCTCCCAAAGTGTTGCAATTTGATGAGATGAGACAGGGAGCTCCTTGATCAGGAAGCTTGACTAACTTCTTTGGCAGCTCTGCTCTTGGTGCCCAGCCTGGGCCTGGCACACGGGCCTGGCCTTTCCTTCCCCCACCTCCCGAGAGCCGATGGCCCCAGTTTTCTGCATTACCATGTTATGTCACAAAATAATTTCAGGTTGGCCAAATCCAATTTGGTTCTCAAGTTAAAAAACAAGGAGGTGTAATTAAAAAGTAATAACAACAATGGCGCAGACATTCAACTATCACAGGTGATTCTTCCCAGGCGCTGGTGATGGGGAAGCTGGAGCAGCCTTGCTTGGTTCTGGAAGGTTCCCAGGCCGGGCTCAGGCAGGTGGTCCTGTCTCCCAGTGTGCCTGCGTCCCAGGAGGGACACTGAGGCTGGGTGCATCCCCACTCCCTGTGACCCACAGCAGTCTCTGGCCCTGACCCCCTCCCCTGCAGGGAGGCCCTGCCTGCTCTGCTGGACCCCTCAAGAGCACAGAGCCAGCAGGGCGAGCCGCTGAAGGAGTCTCCCAACAGCCACCAGTCCCAGCCACTAGAGAGCATCTACTGTGTGTTCACATCGCCTCCTTCTTAAGACTCTGTGAAGTCAGGACTCTCACATCTCCCTTCTATAGAAGGGGAAACTGAGGCACAGAGAGGCAGACTATTTTGTCCAAAGTTAATGGCTGCAAAGGGGCTAAGTAAGCTACATCACACACAGCTGGGAATACAAGAAAACTAAGGTGCAGGGCTTGACCGCTGACTGGCTGGCTGGCTGGACAGAAAGCCAAACCAAATTGAGAGGCCAGAGGAAAGCGGGCAGCAAAGCGAGGCTGCACGGTAGGCTGCTTTGTCTTCACTTTGATAGACGGCAGGCGAGCAGGTCTCGCTGGCCCTGAGTGCATTTTGCTGTGTGACTCCAGCCGTTCACGGACCCTCTCTGAGCATAGTGGCGCCATCTGCTCAATGAGGGCTTGGATGTTACAGTCTCTAGTCTCCTGCTGGGCTCCAGCAGCCTCTGATTTTCTAATTCTCTATGCTGCACAGCTGTGAGATGTGCCTTCGTCCTGGAGAACAGAGGGGGTCGTGGGATGGTGCTAGATGAAATTTTAATTCTGACTTGCAGCAATTTCCCAAGAGCAGCAATTATGAGCAGGAAGCTGGGAGTTAGATGCAGATATCTTCTGTGGGTGTCCATAAATATTATTCTTGTCTTAATTAGCAGCCGGCACTTAACAACTGGGTGATTTTTCAACTTCCCCTGGATCCCACTCCTGCCACAGTGTTGTGCAGCACAAGCTTCACCTCTCTAGCTACATGGGTTCGAGTCCCAGGGAAACCTTTTCTATCTGTGAGTCTTCGCTGGAGGCCGCTTTGTGCCTCAGTTTCCTGAGGATGCTAGAGCCTGCTTCATAGGGTTGCTGTGAGGATTAAATGAACTAATCCGTACTGCTTCTAGATTAGTGCTTGGAGTGCAGCAAAGGCCATGCAAGTGTTGGCTTTTATTTCTATTATTTCCCCCCATGTGTATTAGTCAGCTCAGGCTGTGTAACACACACACATCATGGATTCTGGAATTTTAATCAAGGGGGCTGAATTCCAAGATCAAGGTGCAGGCAGGCTTGGTTTTTTCTGAGCCTCGGTCCTTGAGTCTTCGTGTGGACTTTCTCTGTGTGGATACCCCTGGTGTCTCTTCCCCTGCCCTGTGGATTAGGACCCACCCTGTGATCTCACTTAATCTTAAACACCTTCTTTTAGGGCCCTACTTACAAAGACAATCCTATTTCAGGTTAGTTCCTAATCCTATGTGGTGGGTCCCTAATCCTGCTCTCTTAGGGGAGGAAGTGTTTTATTCTATTACAGTCCTCACCAGGGTGACCACAGCCTGTGCAGTTGGCCAAGGACTAAAGGACTTCCAGGGCCATGAGACTTTTAATCTTTTTTTTTCTTTTTCTTATGATGCTGGGATTGAACTCATGACCTCATGTTTGCCAAGCAGGCACTTACGCCACTGAGCTAAACCCCTGGCCCTGAGACCTTTAATTTTGAAACTGGCTCACCAGGACAGATAGTTGATCACATCCTAATTAATCACAGCCTCCTTCTTCATTGATTTTTTTCCACTTGCCCTCTGAGATTTGCCCCTGACATGCGGTGACTCCTGGATCCAGGAAGTCTGGTGGGGAAGAGAAGACTCAGGCTTTGGTGCTGCAAGTTCCCAGCCATGAAAGGAGGGCAGTGTGTGCTGCCTGGGACTCTGCTGGAGCCCGGGCTGGTGAGGGTTAAAGCCACCTCAAGAGGATGCATCCTGCAAACCCAGGAGGGAAGCAGCCACAGCATTATCATGATTAATGTTATTTCAAAGACTTAATTTCACTCCCTCTTCCAGAGATGTTTTGCGTGCGGTGGTGCTGAGTGCTATCTCTTGATTCTGAGTGTCCTTTCCCTGGAGTAATTTGGAGCAAGGTCACTGCCTCTCGCCTCTGATCTTCCACCAAGACAGCAAGATGGCCCGGAAGCAGCAGGGCCAGAGGTTGCTGGGTGAAGGTCACTGAGGCCAGCTGCACCCTCATCCCTCCTTGGGCAGACAGGGGTGCGGCTCAGCCCCGGCAGGCAGCATGGGGGGTTGGGGAGCACACACACTTTTCCTTTGACTCTGGTCCTTGTTGTCTGGACAACTTCCTTAAGGCTCTGTGTCTTACTTGCAGAGTGGGGACAGGATGGCACTTTCCCTCTTGGTGGTCCTGAGCAGCTCTGTGCCTACACCAGTCCATGGGGGAGGAGAGTGGCATTGACTACAATTCTAGCAAGTTCTCTCTCCTGTCGAAACCTAAGACTGTGGTGGTGAAATATAATGCTAGCTCTTGGTGTCACAGGAAGTACCCAGAAGTATGTGTCCCTTACTATCAGCATGGTCAGTACCTGATACGCTTTAGATCTAAAACGTTGCCCAAAACTCTCCTGTGTTCAGAGGCGGGGCTTTAGGGAGCTGTTAGGAGGTGGGGCTTGGCAGGAAAGTGTGACACTGGGGTGTACAGGTAAAGGGCCTGTTCTCCTCGCAGCTCCTCCATTCTGGCTCTGCTTTCTGGGTGTCATGAAGTGAGCAGCTTCCCTCCACCAGGCCCTTCTACCATTCTGTTTCTTCCTTGGAGCCAGCTTACCATGGACTGAATCCCTCCAAACCATGAACCCAAATAAATCTCTCCTTTCAATTGTGGCTGTCAGGTATTCTGTCCCAATAATGGGAAAGCTGACTAACACAGCATTGTCATTTCATCTACATCATTGTCACCATCTTCACCATGATCTTCTTCATCATCAGCTCTTGTCCTCCCTGCCTCCCATTCAGCAGAAGAGGTAAGGGAGACCCAGAGACAGTTGAGACTTGCTCCAGCCAGTTTTTCACAGAAGGGGAGCAATCAGGGGCTGAGGACTCATGGCTGGAGGCTCAGAGACTGGGAGTCTGGTCCCAGAGCTGGACTTGGCTTACTAATTCTTAGAACTTTCTAAATGGAAAAGCTCTTTCATTCCTTAAACATTATGCAGTCTACCTCCCTCCTCTAACATTTAGGGAGAATGAAGTCATACAGGGAGAGGACACACACTTAAGGGTATAGATATCAGAGCTGGACAGTCCTGCTCCCAAATCTCTCTATCACCTGCTGGTTGAGTGACTTAGGCCTTGGGTGAGTCACTTCATCTCTCATAGTCTCTTTTTCTCCATCTGTAAAGGGGCTTTTGGATGATCCCCAGGAACTGTCCTCTCCTGGTATTCATACCTTGGACACTCTCTTCTCACAGGGTCCCAGGCTTGGTCTGTGTAACCAACAGCATAGGGCAGGACTGTCACCTCTGAGGCCAGCAGGCTGGGTTATAAAAGATGCTGTGGCTTCTGTCTTGAGTCCTCTGTCTCTCTGGACACTCCTGCTGAAACAAGGCAGCTGCCACACCCTGAGAGCCCTTGGGAAGCCCCTCAGGAGAGGCCCCCATGGAAACAGTCAGAAAGGAACTGCGCCTGCTGGTTGCCATGTGGTTCAAGCTGGTGGCACATTCTCTGGTTTCAGTTAAACCCTGGCCAGCAGGCTGTAAACAGTGGGAGGCCTATGCCACTGTCAGCTTCCTAGCCCATGCAAGTGACACGGGCCAGTAGGTGTTTGCTTAAAGGGTAAACAGCACACGGAGAGGTCTCTCTTTCTGTGGGAGCTGAATCCAGGTGAGCACAGAACTGGGCATACGGTGAAACAATGACACCATGAAATGACAGTCACGTCCTTCTGGCCACAATCCCCAGGAACACAGCCAAGGTGTGACCGGGTCGATGAACTCCCAGAACTCACTGCTAACCATTTGGGCCACTTGAGCCTTCGTGGCCTTGGTGGGCACCTGAAGCTTTGCCAGAAATGGAACAACAGGATCGGAAGGTAGCGGGCAGAGGAGACTGTGATGATGATGGTGACAGTCCGTGGGCCCCGGGACAGGGAACAGCCATGGTGTGCTGGGGGTGCAGGGCCAAGGACAGGGCCCGAGTGTGTGTGTGTTCAGGTCACCTCTGAGACCCGTCCAACTCAGGATCAGCTGATGTGTGACTTGCTGCTTGTTTCTGGGCCTGCTGCTTATGGAAGGCTCAGGAAAACCACGGCACCCAAGGGCCACTTAGTGAGCTGGATGTTGGAGGCCAGGTGCCCGGTGTCCCTGCTGCCATGTAGAGAGATGCTCAGGAGGACAGTCCACTGGGCTTTTCCCCCAGGCCCTCTGAGGCTCCCTTGAGAGGCAAGACACAGAAAGTCCGCATGCAGGAGAGGCCCTGGACCTGCAGCTCCAGTGCAGCAGGTGGCACAGTCTTCCCAGGCCACCAGGTGGCACCTTTGGGGTTGCCAGCTCCCAGTTCCAGGCTGCTGAAATGACTGGCTGCTCTCAGGAGGTCATCCCTTGTTTCCGCACGTTCCCGCAGAGGCCAGGAAACGGAGGCACAGAGAGGCGAAGGAACCTGCCCAGCTTGCACAGCAGGCTACTGCAGAGGTGGGGCTCGAGCACCTGTGTCCTACTGCATACTCTGTTCCGTGCTGGGCACGTGGCGTGCGGGGTTGGGCCGTCTGGCCAGGGGCCTTGTGCGCATGGATCCCCTGGCTGGCGGATCTTCATCTCTGCCCTTGCCTGGACCAGACGGGCAGCCCTGTCCTCACTGGTCTCTGGTGGGGCTTCACATGGGGAATAACTGGGGTGGGAAATTCTGGTGGAGCAGAGTTGGTCAAGTAGGAGCCTGGCAGGCAGGCTGGAAATGGAGCTGGTGCGGGTCCCTTGTGTGGGGGACACTGGGAGCAGCTTAACCGCTCTTCCCTCTGGCTCCTGTCAGAGCCGGTATCCCAGGGATACGCCTCCCACCAGAGCCTGCCTCCCGGACTCAGGAACTTCTGGTTGAGTTTTCTGTCGCGTTCTGAGGCACAAAAGTGGGTCCCAGGGACCTCAGTCCTGGACTACAGCACAGACATTTGCTGGGAAAGGGGACCACGTGCATTTGCAGGGCTGCTAGTGCAAGGTCCCACACACCCTGTGCTTTATGCCTTACCACAACCAGGGCCAAGGATGGGTCTTCCATCAGACAAAGTAGGGAACAGAGGTCTAGACCACTTGCTTAAGGTCATCTGGCTTTTTCCCCTCTTTTTTTTGTACTGGGGATTGAACACAGGGTCTTCACATTGACCTAGATCCACAGCCCTCTAGAAAACTTTTTTCTTCTGAGACAAGGTCTGCTAATTTGCCCAGGCTGGGCTCAGAGTTGTGATCCCCCTGCCTCAGCCTCCCAGAGTGCTGGGATTACAGATGAGGGCATCACCACGCCCAGCTTCACTTGGCTTTTAAATGGCAGAGCTGAGATCTGAACCCAGTGTGTCCCTCCAAAGCCCACCTTTCCCCATGTTCGGGTGCCGGGGCCTGAGCAGGGAGCCTGCTCTTAAAGTGCACCACATCCAGCGAGTGTGTCAGCTGTCACCGTGATTATGGTTTGCACCATGGGTGTCCCCCAAGGACGATGCACTGGAGACCTGGTCGCCAGCCTTTGGTGCTGTTGGGAGGTAGGGAGCCTTAGGAGGTGCAGTCTCCTAGGAATAGGTGAAGTCACCAGAGGTGTTTTCTGGAAGGGACATTGAGACCTTAGCTCTTTCCTCTCTGTGTTTTGCTTCCCAGTAACCATGCGGTGAGCAGATTCATGTATCATCTACTCCCTGCCTTGATGGTCTGCATCACAACCAGCCTAGAAACCAAGGAGCCAAGTGAGCTTGGATTGAAACCTCTGAAACCATAAATCAAAATAGATCTTTCTTTGTTATAAGTTGATTATCACAGGGATTTTGTCACAGCCACAGAAAGCTGACATGGCCACTATGTTAATGCTGCATAAATGTACAACTGCCAAATCTCAGTTACTTACAACTGCAAGCAATTACCCTTCTGCTTCCAGTGCAGGTTTGATTTTCAGTGTGGGCTTCACTGGTCTCAGGCTCCTTGTCCAGATGTTTTCATGTCTGGGCAGAAGCATGTGATGTCTCCTAAGGTCTCTTTTTGGAACTGGCACCTATGGCACAGCTGCAAAGGCCAGTCAAATGATCAAGCCCTGAATTATTGGGTGGGGAGGGGAATTTCCATTGCTGGCACTGCAAAACCCCATGGCACAAGCGTGGGTGCTAATTGAAGTAGAGAGGCAGGGAGAGAACCAGTGGTCCTGCAGTCCACAGCGGGGGTGCAGACTTGTGACAATCTTGGTACTGCGGTCCACCAAGCCTGAGAGGCCATTAATTTCTGTACCACTAAGGAAGCAAAGCAGCTGCAGACTAAAGCATGGTGTGATGCTTTCCTAGCCCAGCACATTTCTATTTAATTCTCAGTGAAAGAAATGTTTAATACTAAAGCACGAAAGCGACAACAGTTGTGACAGTTTCGTCTAGGGTCAGTCTTTCCAGGCAATGACCACTGTATCATAGTGGCCACCGTCCCAGGAGCTGGTGAGTTCCACAGACCTGAGGCACATCCTGACCTCATGAGACTGGGAAAGCAGGTGCGTCTTAGAATTGGTGAAACCTGCAGCCAGGGATTTAGCTCAGTGGCATAAGTGCCTGCCTGGCAAGGGTGAGGTCATGAGTTCAATCCCCGGTACCAAGAATTGGTGAAACCTGCAGCCATGATGAGCACTTGTTGCAGGCTGGACCCATGATTCAAGCTCCTTGGCAATAAGTTCATTTGTGCCTCATGACAAGCCAAGAGGAAATGTCATTATCTCTGTCATCAAAGAGGAGGAGGGCAAGGTCTCTTGTCTTGCTCAGGCAGTAAGGAAAGATCTGCAGTTTGAAGCTAGGAAGTCTAACTCTAGAAACAAAGGGGTTCAAAGCATGGGCCTTGAGAAAATGGTACCTCTGTTTCTTCATCTGTAAAATGGGGACAACAGCACTAACTACCACATAAATTGTTGGGACTATTGGAGTTTTGGAAACAGTATCAGGCATAGAACATCCAAGACATGTTGCTTACTTCAGTGGTACTGGGGACCTTTTGTCTCTCTGAAGCTAACACTGGTGAAATAAAACTGGGAATAGACTCAGAGCAGAGAGTTGTGGGAGCCCAGAAAAGGAGGCTAGTGGCACAGGGATTTGGGAGATCAGTCCAAAATTTGATGTAAGAAAAGCAAAGAGAGCAAGTGATTTTCTGTGAGATGGGGATCTCACTATGTAAGTCAGGCTGGTCTTGAACTCAGTACTTAGTCCAGGTTAGCCTCAAACTCATGGCTGATCATCCTGCCTCAGCCTCTTGAGCTCTGGGATTACAGGTGTGCACCATCATGTTTGGCAAGAGTAAGTGATTTATGTGTGCTTTTATTTACTCAAAATATCTATCAACTGTGTACAGGCAGTGTGTAGTGACTCAATTTGAAATTTTTTGTTTTGGTACCGGGCATTGAATTCATGACTTTGTGCTTGCCAGGCAGGCACTTATGCTGCTGAGCTAAATCCTTTGCCTTGCAGTTTGAGATTTTAAACATTGAGCTGGGGATGGCTGTGTATGCCTGAAACCCAAGCAGTTGAGCAGGCAGAAGCAGAAGGATCACAACTTTAAACCCAGCCTGGAAAACACTGATTTAGGAGATGCCAACTCAAAATGAAAAAATAAAGGGCTGGGGATGTAGCTTAGGGTGACCCCACCAAACAAACGCCAAAACACGAGGGGGGCAAATTTTGAAATGTTGAAGTGAAATTTATCTACAATAAAACTCACAAATCTTAAGGATTTCGTCTCAAGGATTTTCACAAATGTGTGTACCTGGACACATCTCTGCTGTCTACAGCCGCGAGTTACTTTGCTTCCTTCAGGTAGAAATCAGGAACATGCAAAGCGCAGCTCCGCTAGTGGCTCCACTAGATGCCACTGGCTGACGCCAGGTAGCACTGGAAGCTCTTGGTTGACTCAGCTGGGGGCTTCTGTCTCTGTCAACTACCACCGTTTGGATGCCGGCTTGGGAAGGAAGCCACTGGGCGGTCTCGGGTCTCTGCAGTAGTAACAACCTCTAATGTTGCCTGCACTTTTTTTTGAAATTGTTGCTCGGGCCACACTGCTGAACCTCCCAAGCCCTCACTCCCAGAGAAATCAGTCAGGAGCAGATTTAAGGGACCACAAGAACCACCATAAGAACCATCTCAGCCCGCTTTGCACAGACTATGTGCACAGCAGGGTGCGGGGACGGGAAGGTCAGTACCTCCGAGGAAGCCCACCTGGACTAACCCAAGACGAGTGAGAGGGGTGGTGCTTTATTTTGGGGGTGGGGGTGGGACAGTGTCTAGCAGCATGGCCCAGGCTGGCCTTGAACTCATAGCAAGCCCGCCTCACCCTCTGGAGTGCTGGGATTACAGGTGCGGGGCACCACACGCAGAGTGAAGCCTGGTGCTTATATAGCAGCTTCAAGCCTAAGCATTGTCTAAATGCAGGCCTATGATTGGTTCAAATTCAGGCCTGTTCATTGGTCCAAGTACAGGCCTGTGATTGGTCCAAACACTATGTGTGTGTGTGTGTGTGTGTGTGTGTGTGTGTGTGTGTGTGCGCGCGCGCGCGCGCATGCGTGTGGTATGTGCGTATGTGCGTACGCGCGTGCATGTGCTTGCGCGCTGGATCGGTCATGGCGGCAATTGAGCGAGAAGGCGGGGCCAGGGGGCTGTTTGATTGACAGCTGTTTTAAGTCTATGAAAAATGTTGGGGGGCTGGGGATTTAGCTCAGCAGCATAAGCACCTGTCTTGCAAGCCTGCAGTCGTGAGTTCCATCCCCAGTACCAAAACAAGACAAAACAAAACAAAACAAAAATGTTGAGGCCAAAACCAGGGAGCTAATTTGACCCAGGCAATTGAGGTTTAGGCAGGCTGGGGTTTTTAATAATGGGCCTGAAGCACTCCCTCCCTGATCTTAGCCACTCGAGGGTGATCTGCCCCCATTTCCGCAAACAGGCAGCAGCAGCAGCATCCAAAGGTAGGAGGGAGTGTGGGTGTGGGTGTGGGTAGGGGCCTAGGCTCTGGGGGGAGGGGCCCCAGAGCCTACAGCACAGCAGTACTTCCACCCCACTGGCCTGGAGAAGAGTGGTTGCTAAATAATGAGGGTGGACACCAGGGAAGATGGCTGTCTGTGGGGAAGGGGTGAGGGAAGGGGAACTGAGGGGGACAGGTGGGGAAGGATAATGAAGGGGAGGGCGCGTGAAAGCTGTTGGACAAACCATGCCCCCTCCAGTCTGCATGGGAAAGGGGCAAGTCAGGGCTTCTTTATCTCACCACCACCACTCTGATCAAAATAGAGACTATTTCCACTGCCCCCAAAATTCCCCTGTGCTCAAGATGCCTGCTTCTGACTTCTGCCACTGCAGACCACTTTTCCTTTTCTTGGATTTCATCTAAAGGGAAAGTTGCAGGTGGCGCTGTTTGTGCTTGGCTTCTTTCCCTCAGCATCGCCTTTGTAAGGCGATTTCACCTTGTCGCATAGATCAGTAGTTCCTTCTGTTTCCGCTGCGGACATTTCCCTGGTGATGGTCACTGATGCTCGCTTCTGGGCTCCAGATCCATCCATCTGCCCTTGTTGCCTGCTTGGTGAAAATGGAGCTGGGCCCTTTAAATTTCTCTCTACGTGGCCTGGCCGCTAGAGGGCGCCAGGGCCCTGGGGGCGGGGCGGGTGCTGCTTCCGGAGCCGGCAGAGCACAGGGCAAGGCACGTGGGGCTAGAGGCTCGAGCTGCGGTAGCTTCGCGGAGGAACCTTACGAGAGAAGCAGATTTCCCGTAAGTGCCATAGGTTGGCTTTCTAGCAAGTTCCATTAGATCAACTATGTTGCTTGATTTTCATGCAGGGAGTGAGAGCCATGCCTCTTCAGCAGACCCCGGGGATGTGGGGCTGCACTTCTCGGGGTGCTGGTCTTCACTGACTCTTCCGTGGGGCCTTATCTCACGCTTTGGAGAGAGGACTCTCCCTAAGGGGTGGATCCTAGCTCTGGGACTTCCGCCTGCCGTGTGGTCTGTCCTGCGTAGGGTTCCCTTCATTGAGCTTTGTGTTTTAGCCCTAGGGTGAGGGGCGCTGTCTCTGCCCTTGGTGAGGACCCCTCCTCGGGGGATATCAAACGCAGTCCACGTGGGGCGCCCCCTTGGGGTGTCTGTCAGCTCTGAGCGGGGGCTGGATCTCAGTCCCCTGTGTGTGGCATTTCTTCTGAGCCTGGGGTGGGGTGGGGGGGCTCTCCCTGGGGAGCTCTGCCTCAGCCCTGGGCCTCTTTCTTGGAGACTTTCATGGGGTGGGGGGTGCTCATGCTTGGAGACCCTACCAAAGTGCTCAGGCACCCTTTCTTGGGGACCGACTTCAATCTGCAGGAGTCCCATGAGCGCTCACCGTAACCCTGCCTGAGGGATTCTCAACCCTGTCCCAGCCCCGAATGGGGACTTCCTTGGAGTCGCGGTCCCCGCTCTGCCGGGGAGCTGCTATTCCTGATGATTGTAGTGCTCTTTGTCCCTTGGTGGTGAACGCTGTTAGTTCAGTCGCCGATTCTAAGTTACTCATCCCTCAGCACAAGTAACCCAAGTCCCTTTTGAAGTCGCTGAGTGGTTTCCTTTTCCCGACTGGACCCGTCCTGATACAGAATTGGTGTCAGGTGTAATAGCCGGAGTCGGACTTAGAGGTGACATGGCAGGGACGAGTTTTCTAGTGACTTTGGACTTGACCATAGTGTCGGGTTCTTTACCAGTGAAAATGGGGTGCTAGTATCCCGAGACAGGCGGTGACCTTGCGGTCACTCTGTCCCCCACCGCTGATGAGGCTGCATGTGACTGTCTTGCAGCAGTGCTGGCTGCAGGGACTGGGCCCTGGGCTGGGGCGTGGATTCTTTAGAGGGCTCTTGAGCACTTCCAGAGAGCGAGTGACAAGCCTAGGTCCCTTAACTCCCTCCTCAAGGCGCCACGGGGCTCCCTGCACGGTCCTCACGGAAGCTCTATCTTGCAGCCTCAGGGCTGGCACTGCTGAAAGTCAAGCATGGAATTTAATTGTGTTAGTTGCTAAATAACATTGACACTCAAATCCTTATCTTGACAGGTTTCTCGGGTGAAAAGTAGGGCATTGAAGGGGAATGAACAGGGGCCTGGTGCGTGGAGTGGGGACATCTGTTGGATGCAGATAAAACTGGCAGTCTGTAACCCCCTGTCGCCCTGAACATCTTTTTCTTGGTGGAGGGGCCTCGACTTCCAGGGCCTGAGCAGGTTTTCCTCCTTCCTCTGTTAAAACCCTATGATTAAGCCGGGAGTGGTGGTGGGTGCCTATAATCCCAGCACTCTGGGAAGCTGAGGCAGGAGGACTGCAAGTTTGAGCCCACACTGAGCAACTTAGCGAGACCCTGTCTCAGAATAAAAAAAGGGTTGTAGATCTAGCTCCTTGCAAATGCCCTAAATAACCCTGTGAGCATCTCAGCTGGGTATGAGCCTAGAAGGATGCCTAGGGCCCCCCACAACCTCCACCACGGTCCCTGGTCCTCGTAGGGTCTCAGTACATTTGTTCTCTGATGACAGAGGTGCTCACCAGGACCTGGGAGGCAATGGGAAGGGGGAGGATCCATAAGACTTAGCAGAACCCGGGTGGCGCGTGGCAGCGGGTTCTAAGGGTTTTGCATCAAGGAGGGCTGAGTACAGCGGTGGGTTGGGCTGAATTCGTTGACCAGGGCACACCCAAGGGAGACGGTAGGCTTGGGTGTGGCTCATGGTAGCTGTGACGGCTGGCTTGGCCGTCTGACTAAACCTGGAGGTGACTGTGGCCAGCAGTTGGTCACGAGGTGGTGATGGGGAAGAGGGAATCCAAGGCTTGCGGAGATGGGGCTGCTGGACTGTGTGTGCCTTGAGTGGTCTCTTCCCCCTGCTCGGCTGTGGCCCTCCAGGGAGTCTTCACCCTCAGAAGGCCTTGTGGCGGGAGAGGTCATCTCCACTGAGATGGCTTCCCTTGTCTCCGTGGAGATGGGGGATCCCTAGAATAGCAGAGACCGAAGGCAGCGTTCTTTTGCCAAGGTCAAGGTGGGCGCATCTACTGTAAAGGTCAGCGGAACACACAGGCCATCAGAACGCTGACCTGTGGGATCGTGGATGGATCTGGTGTCCCCGGGCAGCCTATGGAGCATTGCTTGATATACGATCACGCTTTGAAATCCATGGGGCTGGTGTCCAGGGCTCTCACAGATGCCAACATCCCCTGATACCCAAGTTCCTCATGGACAGTGGTGTCCCACGTGTATATAACCCACACACAATCTTTAATTTTTATTTTTATTTTGCGTCTTGCTAAGTCTTGCTAAGTCACTGTGGTATGTTGCCCAGGCTGGGCTTTACCTTGTGACCCTTCTGCCTCAGCCTCCCAGAGTGCTGGGATTATAGAGTTTTGAAATTCCACATCACAGTGTAGCCCTTTGGTGTGACGTTGTGACTGGATCTGAGTGACAAGCAGGGTAGTTAGCGATAACTTCTGGATTTGTCCTCCCATGTCACACAAGCCTGAGGGTTTTTTTTTTTTTTTTGGATAAGGTGATCGCTGCATCTTCAGTAGACACACGGACCTGTATTGCCATGCAGGAGTCGTGCAGGAGGGCCCGTGTGGAGGCCGAGCAGTCAAATCGAGAGAAGTTGATGGTTATCAGTGATCAGACTTATCTCTAGAGCCACCCTTTCTTGGCTGCTCCTTGAAAATTCAGCTGGGCCCTTTAAATTTCTCCCCAGCCAGTATCAAGCTGGTTTGGTCACTAGAGGGCGCCAGGGGCCCTGGGGGGTGGGCGGGCGCTGCTGCTTTCTGCCGGGCGCTCGTGGCGTGGCACGTGGGATTCAGGGGCGCGCGCTGGAGCGCGCTGATCTTGTTGCCAGGCAGCTTTGGAGTGCGCGCCTCCCCGGAAAAGTTTTGAGGCGCCTCACGAGGCAGATTTCGAGTAAGTGCCACTGCGCTGCACCCTACCAGCTTCCCCCGCCGTGGAGCGAGTTGGGGGCCGCCCCCCCTTCGGCAGGGTCTGCGAGGCAGTGCCCAAGAGGCTGGGGGCATGGGGGCTCGTCCTTGGGCTCTCTGCGGGTCTGGGGAGGGGAGCCGTGGGGGGCTCTGCTTTGGGGGTGGCGTCAGCCTGTCTCAGGGATTTCTGAGCAGCCGGTCTAGGCCCCGGGCCGTGCCTGCGCGCTGTCTCCACTTTCTCCTGATTCCGCCATGCTGAGCGAAGAGGAACTGTCTCGGGCTGCATGTCTAATACAGTCAGTTATATAAATAACAAAAAGTTCTTACAGTTTTTTTTTTTTTTGGCAGTACTGGGGATTGAACCCGGGGCCTTTGCATGGAGCTACATCCGCAGCTCATTTTGTTTATTTAATATTTTTTTTTCTTTCTGTACCAGGGATTGAACTCAGGACCTTGCATTTGCCAGGTAGGCGCTGATGCCACTGAGCTATATCCCAGGCTATTTATTTAATTAAAAAAACATTTAAAACTTAACATCTTTGCTCTTTGGGAAGTAGAGTTGGTATTTATTTTTTCAGGTTTTTTTTGCCTTTTTATTAATATATTTTTACAATACATAACAAATATACTCATGGGGCAGAATTGGTGCATATGTGTGTCACGTCTCGGTCTTTTCTGCTTCCCTTCCCATTCTGATTCTTCTCTCGTGCCCTCCCCAGAATCCTGTCCCATCTCTGTATGTGATACAGAATCTCACTGAGTTGGTGTCTGTCTTGCAATCCTCATGCCTCAGTCTCCAGAAGGTTGATTAATCGTCATGTGTCACCATGCCTGGTTCTAGCCGTTTTCTTAAAACTTTAAGACCATGTCTCACTTAGTCTCCCAGGCTGGGCTTGCATTGGGAATCCTCCTGTCTCAGCCGCCCAGAGTGCTGGGATAATAGGCCTGAATCACCACAACTAGCTCAAAGTATTTTCAACAAAATTTTTCATTATAGCACGAGTGTAGGTGGTGCGCAGGCTGCAGGCTGGGCGTGTTTCGGGGAAGCAGCCCTTTTCCATGGCCAAGGGCTGCTTTTATTACCATGGTGGATTCGATGTGGCAGAAGGGTACCCAGCCTGTCCTCATGGGAGACGAGAACACCCCCTTTCCATTCCCGGGGGAGGGCAGCTTGGCCTGGTGACTCGGGGCTTGTCACTGCTCCTGCTTCCATATGGTAATCTGTGGCAGGGCTGCTTGGGTTGGTGCTAGGGGGTGTTTGGCATGGGACTGGCATGAAGTGGGTGATAGCAGGTGACAGTCAGTGTGATGGGTATTATCTGGGCTGAAGCGCAGCGCTTTCCTATCACTAGCCATCCTGTGTCCTCACACACCTAGACCCCAGAGGGCTGGCAGGGTGGCCGGTGCTGTGCCCAGACCATCTCTGGACCCAGAAGGCTGGGCACAGCTGCCCACTGCTGCCAGTGCCTGGCACTTCCTGTGGGGGAAGCCATGGACCCTCACGGTGGCTCTGGCTTTCTGTCTGGGCCCCTGACAGTCACCTTGGCTGGCACCCTGCCAGTCCAAGTCCAGAGCTGCCGCACCCCAGCGAGTCAGGCCTCTGTGATTAGTCAAATAAAATTCCCATCTGTTGAGGAATTTCCAAGAGTTATTATGGTCATAAAACCGATCAGAAGAGAAGGATGAATCTAAGGGGGTAAATGCCTCCAATTACGTGCGACAGTGACTTTTAAATAAGGTTTCACGTGTCCTTAAAGGGGGGTGGTTTGCAGTCACTGTGGGCATCTGTGCCCAGCAAGTGGCTGGGGTGATGGAAGTGGGGCACAGCTGCAGAGGGAGGGAGGCAGGGGTCTGGGGTGTGAGCTGGGGTCACTGTGACATCAAAAAGGGTCCAGCATGCCAGGGGGCACCTGTGTCTGTCTCCCCTGCTTCCCTCCCTGTTCCTGGGACTGAGCCATGCTGCTCAGAGGTGGCAGTGTCCCTGGTGCTGTCTACTGTGGGCATGGCCTCCCTGTGTGGCCAGCCCATGTCACCTTCTGGGTCTCTGTAGCTCATCTTCAGAATGGGACATTCCATCTCAGAAGATGGTTTTTAGGAATATAGCCCCAACCTCGTTCTGCATTTTTTTTTTTTTGGTGATGAGGTGGTGTCCGGGGCCTCACACATGTTGAGCATCTGTTTTACCACATCCCCAGCCCTTTTTAAAGAAATTTTGAGACGGCAGTCTTGCTTAATTGTCTGGGTTGGCCTTGGGACCCTCTTGCCTCAGCCTCCCGAGTGGCTGGGTTTGCGGTGTGCACCACGGCACTCGCTTTGCCCAGGCCTGCACTTGCTCAAATGCTTCAGCTGGAAGCATTTGTGGCTGGAGCCATGCGGCTCTTCTGAGGTCCCCTGGGCCTCAGTTGCTCTGCTTTCTTGGGGGCATGAGGCTGCCGAAGTTCACCCCTTTACCCTCCTTGCTGCCGAGAGCAAGACTGCACTTGGGGGACACAAGTGGGCTCCCGGAGGCTGGGGAGACCCTGTGAGGTGGTTGTTCCCAGCAGGCTCTGCCTTGAGTTTCCTTTTTCTCATACTGTAGGAGCCTGACGTTCCTTCCATGTTGAGTTCCCAGAACTCCTGGGCCTGGCTTAATGACCTGGTCAGTCTGAGCCTCAGTTTCCCATTTTCTAAAAGAGGATGACAACCTGATAGAAATAAATTATTCATCTAGTGTTTTCTATCATGGAAATCATTTAACTATGTATTATGGTACTAGGTTTTGAACTCCAGTTGCAACATAATTTTTGAGACATGAAACTTGCTAAATTGACCAGTTGGGACTAGAACTTCTGGCCTTTCTGCCTCAGCCTTCCAAAGTAGTAGGATTATAGGTGTGTGCTACTGTGCCAAGCTAAGAATCACTGCTTTTGATTGTGTATCTTAGATCCAAACAGCTCTGTGTGGCCGAACTGAGCTGGCTCAGAGTGCTGTGGAGGCCTCGGCCCTTGACCTGAGCAGAAGCCTCTGTTTGTCCCTGCCTTGGTGGGCAGCTGTGCCCTAAGTCCTGGCCCACTGGGGCTGGCCTTGGGTATCACTAGGTGGTCCTCCTCTCGTATTGTCCCTAACACTCTGGCTTTTCCATCCCCATGGGTGTTGCAGTTTAACAGCATCAACTTTGACCTTGGATTTCTTTTGTTGGCCAAAGACAGGACGCAGGCCTGTCCGGTAGGAGGTCGTAGACACCTGTTCATTGCAAGTTTCCAGAGTACCAAGGCTGGACTGGGCCAGCCAGATGCTGTGACTGAGCCAGTTCTGGGGTCATGGGACCCTCTAGGGCTGAGAGCAGGTGGGAGGGAGGCTGCATCTGAGTGGGGTCTTTAGACACAGACATGCAGGAGGCGGGGGTGAGAAAGGCTTGGGAGGAGGGCAGCCAGGAGGCCGGGGGACTCTGAGGCAGGAGTGACCTGTGCCCGGCAGTGGCCAGAAGGTCAGAGATGGGGTGGGCATGGTGGGCATGGGTGCTGTGGCAGGGAGAAGCAGGGGCAGCAGGACCAAGGCTTGCTCTTCATTTGATTTTGTCTTTCTAGCCCAGTTGGCTCCAACTGGGAGCGGTTGGGTCCCCGGGGGACATTTGGCAGTGCTGCTAATGTTTAGGGGATGGGGTGGGGTGGGTGCCATTGGCATCGGTAAGAAAGGACCAGGGGCGTCCCTAAAACTTCTGAAGTACACAGGGCTGCAGAGAGTGCCCTGGCCCCAATGTCAGTGTTTCTCAGGCTGAGAGGCCCTCAGCTCCTCACCTGCTACCTAGGTGATCTGGTCAAAAATAGAGTGAATGTTTACATTAAAAAAATTCACTGTGGTAAAAGACACGTGGCCGTTGGTCCCCCTCTGACTACAGCCCTTCACTTCAAACCTATCCTGTCATTCCTGCCACTTGCCAAAGCTGGCCCGGAGGTCCCCTTTTGTGGGTGTCAGTGAATGTTGCTACGGAGTGTCACCCCACAGAAAGGCAGCTTGTAAAAACATCACGGTGTGTTCTCATCTGTCTCATTCACGGAATCTGGCACCGTGTGACTTCTGGCTGTTTCCCCAAAGCCAAAATGACCATGAAAGGACACAGAGAGCCAGGACAGTGCAACTAAAGACACTCAGGAAAGAGGGCTTCCAGAGCTGCTCCAGAAAGTGGCCAGAGAGATGGGAGAAGCACATTTGAAACAAGCTGGGAGTGTTCACAGGGGAATTCGTGGCCGTGTGTCTTTTACTGTAATAAAATCTCTTAAAATGTTCACTGTATTTTCGATCCCGCTTCACAGTTGACATGCAGTGAGGGTTGAGCATTTGGGGCACAGCATTTGGGGCCTGGCAGATGCATTATCGGGAGTGGCCTTCTTTTGGCCTCGTGTTCTTCCTGAAGCTGTTTTGCATGATCAGGAACATTACTGAGACCACATGGGTAGGCTATAACCCTAGTGCGCTTGGAGTATGTGTTGGCATTACAGTGGCCTGGGGGGGTCCCCTCCTCAGCACCCCATCCTAAAGTCCATGTCCAGCCTTCTCCTGTCTCCCCACGTGCTGCTGATGCTGCCGGTCCTGCTTGGTCTCCAGGACCATGGTGACCCAATAACCTGGGTTTTCATAGCTGAGCATTTCTTTTAAAAAATGCCACTTGGCATGAGACCTTTGTTCTTCTACCCCTGCCTACCTGCTCCCTGGGGGAGACCAATGTGTTGATAAGTGGGGTACCTCTTCCTCCCCCAGGCTGCCCACACTTAAGATAGCACTTGAATCTGTCCCCTGCATGCCAGAAGTCAGGGTCCCCAGGGAAGAACCCCCTCCTGAGATGTCCTCTGCAGTGTTAGACACATGAGCCTGGACACCAGGGGTGCTGAGGTCTGCTCTACTCCAGGCCTGGGTAATTAATTTGTGACTTGTCTGACCACCACCCTATCCTGAGGACAGGTCCCCGCCCTTCTCCTCCCTCCCCAGGCCCTGCCATCTCTCTGGTGTGTCACTCTCCTTGTTTCTGATAGAGTTAAAATCACCGGGACCCACTGCATGCCTGGCCCTATTGTGTTCAGCCCTCAGCCTCCCATTGTACCTGAGATCCTCTGACTTCTCCCATTGTACAAGTGGGGCAGGTGACTCTGGGTACTGTCCTAGGCCACGAGCCTTCCTGTGGTTGTGAACTTGGGATGCAGCACACTGACCGCCCGGCTGCCACCTCCACCCCTCACCTCTGCCCAAGCCCCTGCCGTGGACCAGTCCCTGCTGTGGGCACTTTTACATGTTCCTTGTTAGATGCTCCCAGGAACAGTGATCATTGCCCCCTTGAACAGATGAGGAAACCGAGGCCCAAGAAGGGAGCTGAGGTGTCCAGGCTCCTCTGCAGGGCTGGCTTCTCCCTGTCTCTTAGGTCTCCGCTCAGGATCCTCCTGGTCACAGGAGTCAAACTGTGAGCCCTGGCGCAGCTGGAGAGTTCTCGACTGTAGGACATGTACTCAGCTGTCTGTAGACGTCTTCTTGACTTGTGTGGTCACAATCTGTCCCCTCTCCCTGCAGTGCGAGGTCTCTGAGGACAGTGTCTGCCCACGGTGGACACAGGGAGAACAGAGCTGGCTAGGCGGACACTGTCCATGTTCCTTACCCACTAGGTTTCCTGCTTGCTTGGCTTGTGAGTGTGACGTTGGAGTCACGGCCCTGGGACTCAGGGTGAGGTAGAGGTTCCCCTGGCTCCTGGAGAGTTCGGTCTCACCCCAGGTTTCAGCTCAGCCAAAGTTCAGGCAGCCCGCCCTCCATGCAGTAATGACTATAATTTCCCCCGCGTAACCCTCGGCTCCTGTGTGATATTGTGACTGGGATGGAGGAAGCAGTGACACTCCCAGCCCCTATAATTGCAGCTTCAAAAGCACTGCCACCACCTCCAGGGGAAGGGAACCCTGTGACATGTGTCACCTCTGAACTTGGCTTTTCCCTTCCAAGGCTGCTTCGTGACTAGAACGGTGACTAATGGAGGCGATGGGTGGGTTCACTCCCCCGCACCCCCAAAGTTGTGTTCACAGCTCCGCTCCAGTTTGGAGCCTCATAGCAAGGCCGGGACTGGTGCTGTGCCTGGCTCGATCTTCCAAGAAGTTGTCTCCTGGGTCCCCTGCTCCCTTGCTACTCTTTCCCTCTGTCACCCCCTCTGCTGAGTGTCCCGTCACAGCGGGTGTCCCGGAGCATCTGCAGCGGGCTGAGGTTTGTTGCAGAACAGCAGTGACAGGGTGGGCTCTGTCTCCTTGGGCGCTGACCCAGACCCTGTCTTCATTGCTGTGGGTGTTAGCACGTTGAGCCCTGGTGCGGCCCACTGTGGGGTCTTTTACTGTCCCCACCTCACATGTAAAGCTGAGGCCCAGAGAGGGCACGAGAACCTCAGGACAGGGACAGAAGGTTATAGAACCGGAATCAGAGTTTGGGCCATCTCCAGAGGCAGAGCTTGAACGCTTCCCTGGGAGTTGCTCAGAAAGCCAGCGTTCCTGGCATGGAGGGTAGCTTTCCTTAGGAGCGTTCATTCATTCAACTGTTCAGACATAGTTTACAGCTACTGAGCACTGTTTTAGGAGCTGGGGATTTGATCCTGGACAAAAAGTTCCCGACGCCATCCTCCTGGAGTTCCGTCCTCAATGAGGAGACAAACTATGGACAGACAAATAGAGCAGCGTTGTTTGGGAGTGTCCTGGGGAGCAATGCCGAGTGCTGGGGAAGGGGCAACTTTGGCTTTGGAGGTCAGGGACGGGTTCAGAGGGAACTGGAGAGAAAAGCAAGCCACGTCTGCATCACCAGCTGGAGCTGGTGTGAGGTTTGTGCAGCAGAACCCAGAAGCACAATGCTGCCCCCGGGGAGTGTCCAGTTTCCTGTCCCTTTTCCTCTCTGCTGATTTTCACGCCTCCTCTGGTTACCACTGAGGCTGTCTCTGTACCCCTGGGGTGGGGGTGCAGTCTTCTGTGTCCACAGCTTCTGGTGCCACTATTTTGTGGCTGTCTTGCTTGTGCATCTATTGTAGGCTAGAGAAGCCTTTGCTTTTGGGAGAATTGAGTGAAGATCAGCATCCTGTGTTTGTGCTGCTTAGGTGCTCAGTATTATTTTTGGCACCTGCAGAAATACCCCTTTGTATGTGATCTGTTCAATTACATGTCATTGTCACCTCTATTTATTTCAAACAAGAGGCAGCTCCCCCTGTCTTCTCAGCTCTGTTTCTGCTGTTGAAGGATGGGGAGGATTTAGCAGCATCGTGAAGTCCAGGCAGCCTGGCTTTTTCTAGGCTGTACAAGGCCCCAGCTTCTCTGGCTATGCGGAAGGGCTGCTGGTGCTTCCCACCCTCAGGGCACCAGGTATCTGAGGATGGCTGTGACCTGGGATTTCAGGGTCAGCCAGGGCTCTGGCTTTGCAGGTCACCCAGATTGGCTCCTGCTCACCCCAGCAGAGAAGGAGCTGATTGGAGGAAGTGTGGCGAGGACAGTGCCCATCCAGCTCCGAGAGTGTCAGGACCCTCCAGGGCCCCCACAGGGTCACGGTGCCAGCCAGTGTGTATGGGTCTTGCAGGCCTAGAGAGCCACGTTCTGGGACAAAGAAGACCTGGTTAGCAGGTCTGTGCCCGCCTGGTGATGGGCTCAGGGCCTCCAGAGGCACAGTGCTGCTGGGACTGCGTGTTAGGGGAGGATCATTCTAGAAAGGAACTTGGAGGTGCTGGTATCAAAACAAGAGGGAACAGGAGTTTTGCCACAAGTCCTTGGGCCCCCTGAAGAGCCTCAGAGATGTGTAGGCTACAAGGTGGTGAAGACAGGATAGAGCACTGCTGCAGGGCGGGGCACCCCGACCCCTGCAAGCCAAGGTGCAGCGGGAGGTGGCCAGCCTCGTGGGGTGTGAATAGGAGGAGCAGGGGTGGACGGAGCTCCAGGCGTGGCTCACTGCAGGGCAAAGAAAGACCCAGAGGCTGGGATAGTGTCAGCCGGGACACCGGGTGCTTGTTTGATGAACAGGCTTGGAGCTGGAGCTGCAGCCTGAAGCATGAGTCACGCCAGACTCAGAGGGTAATACGGTGGCCAGAGCGGGTGACGACAGACAGGAAGCAGGGGTCCAGCTGCGTGGAGCACCTGCGTGCACCGGGCTAAATGTGTTGTTTTTGGCCAACTTGCTGCTTCAGTTAGCCGCCTCCTACACAGAGAAGAGATGAGAGCTCAGAGAGGTTGTGTGGTTAGGCCATGGTCACACAGCAGGCATGTAGCAGAGGAGGGATTGGAACCAGGCCTGGCCTCCACTCTCCCTTCCTCTGAGTTTTGAGTCCTCTGCTGGGAAGTCGGTGCAGCCTGCTGAACTGTCTGGATTTGCTGTCCTGGGTCCCTTTCCTTTCCTGTGTGCTTAGCCCTGGGTGTGGCTATGGGCAGGAAGGGGTGGGGAAGGATGGAGAGGGATTGAGGACACTTTCTCCTTGTTCCTGCACAGCTTTCCTCCCTCCCTCCCTCCCTCCCTCCCTCTCTTTAAGGAGCTGAACAAAGCTGGCAAAATTGGAGTCAGCAGAAAAATCTAATTTTCACCTTAGACACGTTGTAGCCGACAGATACTAACCCAGCTTCTAGATGCACCTTCTAGACAGGTCTGCACCGCATCCTTCCCTGGCCGTGGGGAGGCCAGCTGTGTCTCAGATGCACTGTCGCCGCATGAGTGGGACATTGCCAGGCCTCTCTGGGCCTCAGCCTTCGCTCCAGACCTGTGTGTGTGGTCACCGACTCACCTCTTTATGAGGCCTCGGGAAAGGCAGAGGTGGGAGTTAGCGCAGGGACAGGAGTGGAAGGGAGTTGGGGATGCAGGAGCTCTGCTTTCAGGCTCAGTCTTGCTGGTTTAAGTGGCCACTTTGGTTAGATCTTTTGAGTTGTTTGCAAGAAACTGCAAAAATCTGCATTATGCTTTCAAATATCCAAACTTTAAAAGCTAGCAACTTATTTCAGAATGCTGGAAAGGCATAATGAGCCAGTGAATGCAGCCAGAAGCCAAAACTGGTTTGTGGCCCATGGGGCCACCAGGCCTGGACTGGATTATTTGGGTCTGTTCCAGCTGGGTGAGATATGACTGCACTTACTATGCATAGAAAGATCAAATGTTTGCCTCCGAGATATATTGATGTGTAGTTATTGATGAGGCCTCTGGTTTATACTGTGCAGCTAAACTCAGAGTTAATAATGGGGCGGAAGCTGCTTTGACAAACTTTAATCACAGATTAGGAATCTGTGCCCTGCGTCTCCCGCTGGATTACTCCCGCCTTCCCTAGTCTGCCGTTAATCCTTCCTGCCTCGAGCTTGCCCTGGTTTCTGTGGCAACAGAGCATGCTTGCTTTTCCCTTGTCCCAGAGAGTGAGAGACAGAGACAGACAGACAGACAGACAGAGGCCTTGAGAGTTCCACAAGCGGATAGCTGTCCCAGGGACTGTTACTTCCTAACTGCAAGGTCTGGCAGGACTGGTTTATCTGAAGCAAGAGAGTGGCCTAAGCTAGGGCAAGATTTACCGATGCTCGTAAATTTGTAGAGAACTCTGGCCGGAGCAGCCAGCTTCTCACATTTGCTGCTGTCTCAGCCTCCAGCCTGGAAGGTCCTTGTGGGTCAATTTCTTTAGTGTCCAGGAAACATTGGGATTTATAGGCCCTTTTAAGTGTGGTTTGGGGAAGACCTGCAGGAGCCAGTTGGGTTAGGAGATCAGGGTCAGAGTGGCTACTAAGTGACTCATTCTCCCCATCACAGTGCAGGACTTGGGAAAGATCTAGAAGAGCCAAGAGTGTTTGAAAAGGATCTAGAGGTCATAGTGGCCAATACGCTAATCATTTTTATCATGAACAATAAAGTAAGATTGGCAGGCAGGGAGGGAGGGAGATGGCTCCATGGGACTGCGTGTGTGTGCGTGTGTGTGTGTGTGTGTGTGTGACAGAGACAGAGAGAGAGTGAGCCAAGCCATCTGTTTTGGGCTTTGACTGGGAGGAAATAGAGGGTGGGTAAATATAGACACTGGAGTTCAAAGCCTGGGTGTGAGTCCTGGCCACCCCACTGGCCACCGTTTCCTTGACCTCTCTGAGGTGAGCACTTCCTTGTCTGTAAAGGGAAGAGATGGATGCTGGGCTCCTGTCGGCTCAAGATGGTCTCTGGGAAGCAGGCACTCCGTCCAGGGCCAGGAGTAATCACAGTGGGCGTCGTGGGCCATGGGCCACCCTGGAATATAGCAGCTCAGCTATTGTGCTTGGAGCAGCCAGAGATGAAACATACACGAATAGGCCTGACCGTGTTCCAGTACAGCTTCGCTTACAGATACTCGAATTTGAATTTCATATACGTTTTCTGTGTCATAAAAACACTATTCTTTTTCTGATCCACACCCCCCCCCCAGCATTTATAAATGCAGAAACTACTGTTGGCTCCCAGGCCGTGTAAAAGCGGACAGTGAATCGATTCAGTCCGGGGGCTGAGTTTGCTGCCTCGGAGAACACGCCCGTTAGGTGCTCATTCCCTCCCACTTCGCCTTTATCACTGCTTTGTGTGGTTCTGAGCCGAGGGGATGAAGAAGGCAGTGAAATATTTGGTGCAGAAAGTGAAGTAGGGGTGAGGGCGGGGCACAGTACGTGTCAGGGACCCGTCCTGTCCCGTGCAAGCCCAGGGTGCCCCCTGGGGCTGATGGCAGGACTGGTGGGGAAGTGGGCGTTTGGCTCTGGAGCAGGGCAGTAAGTGCTTGCCTGATGCCGTGTGGGAGGGGAGGCGGATGGCCGGGCTGGCTGCTGGCTGGGTGAGTGGGCTTCGAGGTGTGAGGTGCCATCGGGTTCTGCAGCCTGCCTCTGGGTGAGTCGGGTCGCTGTGGGCGGTGGTTCCTGTCCTGCAGCCCCTCCACAGTTCCTGTCCTCTTGCTGCTTCTTGAGTTGTCCAATGGTGGGTACTGGGCACCTGTCCTTGTGGAGCAGGTGGAGGGGATTGGAGAGGATGTGCAGGCCCCTGGCTTCGGCTTTGGCTGGAGGCTTTGGGCGCTGGACCCTGGTCATGACCTTCCGTGGTTTTCACTCATTTCCACCTGGGTCTCAGCCTTTGGTTCTAGGGCTTACAAGTCCTGGGAGGCCAGGGAGAAGCTGTCCTGTGGGCTGAGGTCTGTCCACTGCTGTTGTAGGGTTCTTCTCTGAGCTGGGGTGCCACTGTCACTTGGGGAAGGTGGGGTGTTTCCAGGTAGGAGTGCAGCCTGGCCCAGAGGTCTCTGGGTCTAGGGGAGGAAAGATGGAGTTGAGAGACTCACAGGCCCTGTCAGTGGGGTGCAGAGAGACCCTGTGGGGAGACACAGATGAGCACACTTGGCAGAGGAAGCTGCGGGATGACCCCCGGATGTGTCCACAAGCCAGCAGGGACTCTTCCTGAGATGGGTACTAGGAGACAATGAGGTTCAGAAGATCCAGCTGGGGCTGCTACCCCTAGCCCAGTGCGTCCTGCGGGGCTCCTGGCTTGAGTGGCTCAGACAGGGTCCTTTGCACCCTGCGGGGAGCTGGAACTTCCCCTCACTGTGGGTGACCAGATGGCGGCTGAGGGCCCGGGTCACCTTTCTAGGCCCCAGAGTAGGAGAAGTTTGAGTTGGAACCGGGCTCTGAGTACAACAGCCTGCTCCCCCAAGCCCAGCCCGGTCTAGTCCCCAAGCTCTGTCCTTTCTGGTTTGCACTGAAGTCGACAGTGTACAGGATGAGCCCTGCCAGTGACCGTACCAGGCTTTTCAGGGAGGGACTGCTTCTATGGCTGTCCAACTAAATCCCCTTCACATGCTACCTCTGAAATCCTCACAGTTCTCCAGGAGCTGTGCCCATTTTACAGATGAGGAAACTGAAACACAGAGAGGTTGTGGAACTTGTTTGAAATCAAAGAGCCATAGAGCTTACTTCAGAGCCCCAAGCACTTGGCTGTCCTGCCTTGAACGTGGCCACAAAGTATCTAATAGAGAACCTGACACAACAGGTGAGCAAGAGATGTACAAGTCCAGGGTCAAGGGGCCAGCTTGAGTTTATGGGGACCCCGGTGAGTCTGACTTGCTCCAGACTTCGCATCCCTGTCTGCATGTTAGGGACAGTGGTCCTGTGTTAGGATGTCCTTGCCTTGAAGGGTGCTCTGTGTCCCTGAGGACCGGTCTGTTCCACTGTCATGTGACATATGTGTGCCTCCAGAGCTTCATGCTGTGCAAAACTGCGCAATAAAACTGCGGGGTTTACGGGGCAGACACTGAAGCACTTTATCAGTGGCACACACAGAACAGATAGGAATCTAATAAAGTGGTAGCAGAATTTTATGCACGCTTAATGGCTAGGAAATGCATAAATATGACGATAAATGCTGTATATTATCTTGAGAAAGATGAAGTTTGCTGTACAAGTGTGTGTGTGCCGGCTGCTCGTCCAGCTCCCACATCTGCCACCCTGAGTGCTGGGTGAGGGGAGAGAGAGGAGGGAGGGGGAGAGAGAGAGAGAGAGAGAGAGAGAGAGAGAGAGAGAGAGAGAGAGAGATGAGTTGAGGGAAAAAAAGGGCGAGGCAAGCAGGGTTGCAGCTGCTGAGGTTTTGTGCAGCAAAGGAGAGAAGTATTAGCTTACCAGGCTGTGGCTGGATTTCTTTTTTCTTGTAAAAATTCTTTGTGACAGAGTGTCACTGAGTTGTCTGAGCTGGGGTTGGACTTGCGATCCTTCTGCCTCAGCCTCCCAGGGTGCTGGCATTACAGGTGTGCACTGCCTTGCCCTGCTGCGGGGAGTGATTTTCTCTGTGCTGCTGGTGTTTCTAGAGGACAAGATCCTAGATTGCACTGGAACAAATTTACATTTTCCAAGTTAGCGTTGGTGTTGAGTGGGCTACGCTTTGCATCAGGAGTGGGGATTTTCTGAAGAGACTTCCTTGGCAGGTGGCCTCACCCCCCAGAGGCAGGCAGGCATCCCTCAGCAGCTTAGGGGCTGGGATGGCCTCTGGGATTGGAGTCTGTGCCCTCCTCAGCCCACAGAAGCTGTGCTTTTGGGATCTTGAGGCTCCATGCTTGTCCTCTAGTAACTCTTGATCCCACCCAGCACTGGGGGGAGGGGTCCCCATGGAATCAGCACAAGAGTAGCTGGTACTGGACTGTGCTTGGCCAGAGTGGTAGGAGGGGACAGGCAGTGGGGTTGGGGAGCCAAGGTGTTCACTAGGGGCAGTGGCTGCTTGTCCCCAGCCCCCTGGGCCTCTGTTTGCCCAGCAAATCCTGAGGCTGACATGGGGGGGGTCTCTTTTGAATGGGCCCCAGCAGGGCTGTGAATCTAGTTCCTCTGCCACGGAGCACCCAATGGGCCACCGAGTGGGTAATGAGGTCTCGTCAGTGGCTCCTCCTTGGAGCAAAGAGGAAGGGGAAAAAAAATAAAAAAGGATTGCCGGGAATTTATTAGTCTAATTACATTTTCCTAATGTGGTTGACCCCCACTCACAGCAGCGGGCTTATCAGAGCTGCAATCACACCAGCATTATTGGGGTTTTAATAAGAGTCAATTGGTTATTGTCCTTGCTGCATCGGACACCGAGGCTATAATCCCTGGAGCTTCGGGGGAAGGCAGGGTGCCCGCTTCCTTTGCAGGAATATTATTTACATTAATAACAAGGATTAGAGGCTGCCTCGGTGCTCAGGAGAGGCAGAGGTTTCTTTGTTCAGGCGGCTCCCAGCTGCTGGCTGAGGACAGTCAGATGAGCACTGGGCCATGAGTCGGGAGCGCCGCAGGATTCTCGCTCCAGCTCACTGCTGCTCGGTCACTGCACCTTGCTGTGTGAGCTTAAGGAAGCCGGCTCACCCCACTGATCCCTCTTGGGTGAAATGAGAGAGGACATGAGTCACGACGATTAGATGAGGATGCACGGAGGCAGTTTCCTAATGCATAGCCAGTGCAAATCAGCGCTGGGCATTGCAGAAATAGCCAAGGGAGGTGTAGCTGATGGCTATGTCCCACCCTTCCCCACGCATCTACTTCCGGCGCTGCAGAGCTATTTGGCCTCTGGGATGCGCTTCAGGGTGCTGAGGGCTAGGTCTCCCGGGCACTGCTGTTCTGTCATCAGCACTGTGATCTTGGAGTTGATGTCGCCCTCTCTCTGCCCTGGTTGCTCCCTGTGCAGCAGGTACACTGGAGGGTGAGTGAGGAGCCTCGGTGAGGTGTCTGCGTACGCCGCAGGGCATGCTGAGCTTGTGCAGAGTACGTGCTGGTTTCCTGGAGAGTCCCAGGCTTTCTGGGCGTCTCTTCTCTGATCTGTGAAATGGGGAGAAGGGACCAGGCGTCCTCATTGGGAGGCTGTAGTAAGGTCGCTGTTATAGAGACACCTGCAGCCTTGGGTGCCCGCGGGATGGGGCAGAGGCTGGGGCATCCGTGGCTCTTCATAGGGATCTGGAAGTGAAGCCCAGGTTCCCCGAGGCCGAGGCTCAATGGAGGGAGGCAGTGACCTTTGTGGCCCAGGACTCAGCAGCTGACAACGGGCCACTTCCTGCATTTCCTCCTTTCGGTGAAGGAGGAAAACTCCCCCCAGGCCAAACAGCTGCCTTGGTCATCACTGGCTCCGGTCAGGGCCAGGGGAGAGTGTGTGTGTGTGTGTGTGTGTATGGACTGTTTATCTGCTGCTATGTCCCCAGGACTGAATATAGCACCCAGCACATAGTAGATGCCTAAGAAATCCTAGACGAACATCCCACTCCATGGGGAACTTGCAGTATATCAGAAGGTGCTAGTATAATGCAGAAAAATAAAGCAGGAGACAGGGATGCGGAGCCTGGTAGGGAGGCCCTCTGAGAAAGTCCTACTCATGCAAAGGCCCCAGGGCTGTAAGGAGCAAGCTGTCCAGCTCTCTGAGGGTGGGAGCAGCAAGTGCAAAGGCCCTGAGGTAGGCTCAGAGCTGGGGTGTTAGAGGTGTGACAGGGAACTGGGGAGCAGAGAACAGTGAGCAGTGGTACAGAGGACCAGGTCAAGGCAGCTTAGGAAGCCAGGCTCTGAGGCTAGAAAAAGGCTTGAAAGCCTGATGGACACAACTGTCTCTGCAAACAGCTGAAAAGGGGCTGAGGGCTACCTCCAGCATCTTTGTCCCTGTCTCTGGTGACAGGTGTCCCTCTCACCCAGAGAGCATCTTCCAGGACTGGACCCCAGCCCTCTTTATCTTCGTGTTCTGGATGCAGGAGGTGTGGGCCCAGAGAACTGAGAGAGGGGCCTGCAGGTGACCCCGGAGGTGTTCCTGTCGGCCAACCCAGCAGTGAATTAAGTCTGACTCCCAAAATACAGGTGGGGAAACTGAGGCCAGATGGGCAGGGTTGGGCCCAGGGTCATCAGCAGATGTGAGACCAGGGCTGATGTCTGGCAAGAAGGCAGCCAAAGGATCCGCTGGGTGGGGTGAGGGTCCTGGGAGGAACCCGGGGCTTCTGCGTTCTCAGCCTGGAAGTGGAGGAAGAAAGCAGGAAGCACTTCCTGGGCGGGAAGTGCTGAGATCTCACGAGGATGAGAACGCCTCCTGCTGGGGAGACATGAGCTTCGCAGGCTGGGTCATGCATGAGCAGAGGTGCCTGAGGCTGGGACCTGCCGGAGCTGTCATTGTGAAAGGCTCTGGTAGATCTAGAAGTGACACTGAAGGAGACCACTGGGACTTGGGCCCCGGATGGCACCATCAAGGGCCCCAATTCCCTGCGGAGTCATGTATGACCTCCAACACTGAGTATCCTGAGCACATCAGCCTGCACCCTGCTTCCTGGCTGGACTCTTCTCCGGGCACTGTCCGGGCACCCTTTATCTGGACTCTTCTCCGGGCACTGTCTGAGGCCCAGAAGCTCCCTATGGGCCCCTCCCTCCCCCAGACACCCATGAGCCTTGCTGCTGTCCATCTGGGAGGGGTCCAGCACCAGGACAGAGGTCCCCAGGCAGCATGCAGAAGCTCCATGTCCACTGGAGGAGCCAGGGAGGGTCAGAGCTTCCAGAAAACCCAGGTTCTGGGTCCTGATTCTTGAGACCTTTCTAGCCTGCCTCTGCAGTGTGCTGTTTTACTGTCTTCCATCACACAGATACCACCTTCCCCTACCAGTGACTTGTGTGTGTCCAGCAGAGTGCTGCTTGGACTCCTCTATCTCACAGCTCCAAGCCGGCGCCATCCCTAGATTGACATGTGTCTCGACGCCTTCCCTCACTGCACTGAGATTGTATGCCACCTTCCCATGGCCAAGACACAGTGCTCAACACACACAATTTAAAGGAGGAGGGGTTCAGCTCTGCTCAGGGTTTCAGGGGACTCAGTCCATGGTCAGCTGGCTCCAAGGCAGGAACACCGTGGGGGAAGGGTGCCTGATTACTGCACTGAGGACTGAACAGGAAGTTTTGGGGGAACAGAGAGAATTGATCCACACTAAGAAAGGAATTTACCCCAGGGCCTATGCTTTGCTGAAGACAAGCCATGAGCTGGCCCCCATGACGGGAACAGGGGTTAGAGCAACTCAGGAGACTACGAGCAGAAAGAGTTGCTCCAGGCTCCACACCTTGATGTGGAAAGCCTGCTCTTCCTCAGGGTGTCTCACTGGTCCAGAGGGGCTTCAGGGCCACAACATTTCCATCGTGCATCCCAGGATGTCATTCTGACTACCAGGAACACAGGACTGGAGTCTCCAACCAGAACCCAGGAAGGGGCCACCATTAGTAGCTCACACTGGGACCCTGGGTCGGCTTTTCCTTATCACTCCATAAACACCATAGCAGGGATGTCTCGTTGGCAGCTGGTGTGTTCTTGAAAGCGGCCGCCAATTCAGAGAAAGGCTGTTGCCTAGTGGAACAGAAAGCCCAAGGGTAGAAATCTCCAAGCATCGGAGCTGTGAAAGCAGGAAGAGGCACATTCTGCCCACCACACTGGGCCTGGCTCTGCTGCGTGGGTTTGGCAGGATGCTTCTCTACTCTGGGCCTGTCTTCGTCCTGTGCATGGGAGGGGTGGGTGGCTAGAGACTGCAGGCCCCTCGTGCTCTGAGTGGACATGGACCGTCTGGGGCACAGGAGGGCAGGCATGATGGAGATCGGGAGAGTCCCAGCCCCAGTGGGGGCTGTGTCCCAGTAGCCTGCTTTCTCTGCCCTCGGCTGTATCCCATAGTGTGGGGTGGAGAGTGGGCTGCCGTGGACCCCAGAGTCCAGTGGCCAGTGGGGCAGTGTGACACAGGCTTGTGTAGGGCAGGGGACACTGGCTTGGAGTGGGGGTTGTAACCCCCTGAAAAGCCCCACCTCTTCCCTGAATCTACCTGCACCAGAGTTCCCACTGCGGTAGTGAACCCATCCAGGCTTGATTCCTCCTCTGGGCATCTGCCAGAGTGTCGACTCCCTCTGGGATTCTGTGCCTTCCCTTGGCCCTTTCTCCCTTCCTGCAAGGCTCAGTGTGGGTGGGATTCTCCAAAAGCCTTAGGGACCTCTGCCTGGCACCTGGTTGACTGCAGGCCGCCATGCCTACCTCTCACTGTTCACTGGACCTACCTTCCTGCCTCGATTCCTCTCCATCATCCTGCGAAGGGAGCTGTGAGCTCCTCGGGCCAGGCCAGGCTCTGCTGCGTTAATAAAGACACCCGAAGCCTCCAGCTTCCGCCAGGTGTGACCAGCTCCTGCCCACGCCGATGTGCAGGTAGTGGGGTGACTTCCAGGGCTGCTCTTTAGGGCAGCAGCTGGGAGATACGCGCTGCTTGATCTGGGGCTCCACCCTCAGCCTGGGGCCTCCACTGTCACCCTGAAGGTGACAGAGCACAGAGGTGGTCTCCTGCCTTTTAAATGCTTCAGCTCAGAGGTGACTGCCTCTGTTCATGTGGTGTGGTCCTGATAGAGCCTCGTGGTCCTCCAGGGTGTGGAATGGGGACCCTTTACAGACAGGCAGGAGCGGGTCCCTATTCAGCACTGTCTGGGCATCGTCTTTCCCTTCTGTGGCAGGCAGGGGTGGGGTGTTAACTCTGGGGCTCTTGTGAAATTATTTTAAGACCTTAGAAAGCAAATTAGAATTTCACACCATCCAGCCCTTTGGAAAGCAGACTGGGGGTGTGTCAGAAGTAATTTAATTTTTACTTCATTTTATTAATAGGCTGTGGGAGGGGAGGGAGGGGAGGGAGGGAGAGGGGGAAAGGGAGAGAGGGAGGGCGGGTGAGTGGTGCTGGCGGGGTGCCTGCTCCAGGCTTGGGTGACTGGTGCCACTGCTGAATCAAGAGTTTCTGGGGATATGCAGGGTGGGGGCATTGGGGGGCAGGAGAAGCCAGCTTGGGACACATCAAGGCTGCAGAGCCATGAGATGCCTCTGGGCTGGTGATAACAGGTTTGGGGACCACTGTTGTTACTGGGGAGGCTCTGAGCGGGGCTGGGGGTCTCCCTGGGTCTCGGGTGCCCATTTCCTGTGGCTGCCATAATATGGACCACACGCTGGGTGGCTTACAGTCTTCATCAGCATCTCCAGGCTGAAGTCAGGTACCCACAGGGCCATGACTGCTGCAGGGCTCTAGGGGAGAATCCTTCCCAGCCCCCTCTGGCTTCTGATGTGTCCCAGAAATCCTGGGCTTTAGTGGTGTCGCTCGAGTCTCCGCCGTGTCCTCACATGGCCACCTACTCCTCTTCCTCGCAGGGCGCTAGACCCTGGCTTTTGGCCACAGACTAATTAGAATAATTCTGTCTCCTCATCCTTAGTTAATTATGTGTGCAAATGCCCTGTTTCCAAATGAGGTTGCATTCTGAGGTTCTGTTGAACGTGAATGTTGGAGAGATGTCACTCCCCTCTCTGGGGGCCATTCATGGGTGGTGGGTTTTGGGGGAGCTGCAAACCACAAGGCCTAGGTGCACAATCCCATCTGTGTTTCCCCTGCAAGATGGCTTTCAGTGGCCACCAGAGACCTGAGGCTGAGGGGCGCAGCACATTTGTGGGGCCATCTCAGGCAGGTGGGACCATGGAGGCAGAGGACAGACTACGGAAACAGAGAGGGGGTGCTGGGGAGGAGACCACCCAGGAAGGGAGCTGTTGAAACAGGACTGGGGCTAGAAGATGCTTTGGAGGCCTGGGATAGTGGGCCACGCCTCTCAGAGGTCATAGGCACCTGTGAGAGTCTGAATTTTTCAGATCCGTCTTAGGACTGTGCGTGTCACCAACACACATGTTCAGGAACTGGTGCTTGCCTCATCCCTGGACACCTGGGGACCCTGGTTGGGACCCCTGCTGGAGGCTGGAGCTGGAGAGAGCAGAGGGGAGGCAGCGTGCTCATGCCTGGAGATGCTCACCTGGGATTTGATGGGAGTATGGGACCTCAGCGAGGCCTCGACATTGATTTCTGGTTTTGAAGTTTTAAAGGTAGAGTGTGAGTGGAGAGGCTGCCTGCCTTTGAAAACCCAGTTATTACGCTTGTGTTATCTTTTGGTTGTTGTTAAAGTGCATGAAGTAGTGCTGGTCACAGTGGGAAATGCCAAGGCAGTGCAGGACGAGGAAGACAGGGTGGGACCCCTCGGGCACACATGGTGATGTGGTAGCATGAGATCTTCAGACCTGCTTGTGGTGGTGCATTTTAATTTACAGGAATGGATGAGCGTGTTTGTGATGGTTCAACTCACGTTGTCTCCTCAGATGAGACTTTTTCATGCAAAGAAATGCTTATGGAGAGATTTTCTTTTGTAGGTGGTATAGAATTTTGTTTCCTGTATGCCCCTTAGCTTAACCAGTCCTCTGCTGTTAGAGGAACTGCTTGCTTCCTTTCCTTCTTTCTAACAGTAACATCCTCGGAGCGTGCCTTGTGCGTGTTGCTCTGTAGGGGAAAGTATTATATTTGTAAACCCTAAGAAGTAAGGTACCTTCCCGCAGCACACATTTCAAAAGTGTCCTGAGCTGCCCTGTCCCAGGGGCAGGGAACTGACTTTTATGGGCCCTTCCTTGTCCCACTTGTTAGTTTGTGCCTGGAGGTGCTGGTTGCTAAAGCATCCATTACTTGTTACTTGTCTTAGTCTGTTTTCTGTTGCTGTAACAAAATACCTGAGACTGGGTATCTGAAAGGAATAGGGATTTATGTGGCTCATGGTTCTGGAGCCTGGGAAGTTCAAGAGTGTGGCATGGGCCTCTGCTTGTCATCTGGTGAGGACTTCGTGATACATCGTAACATGGCACAGGGCACCACATGGCAAGAGAGAGCCACTCATGCCACCATGGAGCTGCATTCCCGTGAGCTCATCTGATCCTGTTCACTTCCCGAAGGCCCCATATCCTCATAACAGGAGACTTTGGAGGTTACATCCCACCACGTAGAAGCTAAGGGACACATCGGACCACAGCATTCTGTGCCTGGCCTGCAACTGGCCGGGAAGGGAGGAACAGGGGCCCTGTCCCTGCCAGCCTTTGGTTCTCCTGGCCCCTGCATCTTCATCCCCTGCCTGTCCTGGTAGATGCTTTGACTCTCATGACAAAGAGCTAACTGTGGGCCACCAAACTTCCTGCAGACTGGCTGTCCCGATACTCACTTTGTTCCAAGCTCTGTGTTCTGGGAGAAAGCTTCCCTCCGTTGGTCTGCGATTCTGGAGCAAGAAATAGCTCTTGCCTTGGTATGAAAGGACAAAAGGGACAAAGGCCTAGCATGGAGGGGCAGCTTTTGGCTGGCACAGAGAGACCATCTTCATCAGCTGGCTGAAAACCTGTAGCCCAGTGCCAGCTTCCAGTGTCCCCAGGACCCAGCTCCCACCTGACATAAACTGTGCAGGCTGGCACATCGGCAGGCCTCAGTCATCTTGTCTGGGATATGGGAAGCCAGCCCAGCCTTCATGCGTCTCCTAGGAGCATCAGACAGCGACTTTTACCTGGCAAAATGATTTCTGATAACCTACTTTCTTAGGAGCTGTTACTCTTTTGAAATTAGGCTTTTATTGTTTTTATCCACATTAAAAAATTTATTTTGAGTGTCTAGGATGTAAAGGAAGATTCTGCACTTAGACCTGCCAGGGGACCTTTAAAGGTTCTGCCTGCTTGACCCCCAGTCCTGAGAGAGGGGGACCATGCTTTTCCCTTCTGAGCGGGGAGCCTAAGGGGAGAGGTGGGACACAGTGAAGACCCCTGCGGTCCTGGGCACCCAGCAGGGCTGGGTTGCGTGTTCCCTGGACTGCGTCCTTGCTCCGTGGCCTTTGGAGCGCCATATCCTCCTCAGTTACGGGGATGCGATGCCAGTCCTGGGCGGGTCTGTCGGGACCACAGGGCCCTGGCTTTGCACACTCAGGTGTGTGGTGAGCACCGGGACATTCTCAGAGGACGGCCTCATTCTATAATACACTCTGCCCGACTCTTGGATTTGTCCTTTTTTCGGGGGTGATAAAGGTCCCCAACCCATGGCTTCCTGTGAGGATTTCAGGGGCAAGTGCAGGTGACTTCCTCAGAGGCGCTAAGATCTCAGACTTCCCAGCTCCCTTGGCTCTTGCTTCCTTTTGGCCCTCCGAGGTCTCACGTGTCAGCCTCACCTCCCTCCTGTGACAGGGCTGCTCCTGGGGTCTTTGCCCTAACTCCATGCGCCCCCAGCAGCTGTTCAGTGAGTTTACATCTGCTGCTCTGTAGCCTGGTGCTCGTTTCTTATGGTTATTGCTCTATGATCTCTCAGTCTGCACTTTCATTTCTTCATTTGGTAAGTGGATTCGTTTTTCCTTGCTGGGTAACAGATGACTACTGATCCAACGCCGGAAACAACACGCATTTATTACCTCACTGTTTCCAGGGCTGGGAGCCGGGCACACCCTGCAGGGGCTCCCTCCTGGGGCCACAGCTGGCTGTGGTCAGATGTCACCTGGACTGGACCTGGACCACACCCAGGTTGGCAGTAGAATCCACCCCTGTGCTGTAGGACCAAGGCCTCTGCTTCTCCTGCTGTGGCTGGGCCTGTCCTGTGCTGCTGAGGGTCTCCTCTGCCGTCCCCTCTTTTCTGCGATCCAGTTCCCTCCATGGGCAGTTCCCAGCGTGGCACTGCGCTTGTCAAAGCCCGCACGATCAAGAGCACGGGATCATGGGAGTGACATCCCAGCTCTTTTGCCTCTTGTTGTTTTGTTTTGTTTTGTTTTGTTTTATTTTATTTTTTTTATTTTTATTTTATTTATTTTTTGCAGTACCAGGGATTGAACCTGAGGCTTTGCACCAAGCCACATTCTCGACCCTTTTTTATTTATTTATCTGAGTCAGGGTCTGGCTAAGTTGCTCAGGCAGGGCTCCAAATTGTGATCTTCCTGCCTCAGCCTCCTGGAGTGCAGGGATTACAGGGATGCACCACTGCACCCACCTTGCCTGATCTCATTGGTCAGTAGGAACTGAGGTTCCACCCAGATTTAAGGCAGGGGATTAGTCAAGGATGTAGCTCTTAGGGTCACCTTCCTGAGCATATGCCACAGTAAGTGTCGTCAGCTGGCAGCTTTTGAAAGTGATACAAATGAGAGTTATTCACGCAAAGCGCTGTCTTCAGGGCAAAGCAGATCCCATCCATTCAGGCCACCAGATGCCCTTGGCTTTGCGGATCTGGGCTGTGTTCTGGAGAGTTCCGAGTACCAGATAAGTGAGTTACATAGATTCTTGCTTGGATGCTGGTACGTTTCTTTGTTTCTTTTCTTTTTCTTTCCTTCTGAAGGACCAGGATTTAAATCCAGGGAGTGCTGAGCTGCATTCCCAGCCCTTTTGATTTGAGACAGGGAGTCTGAGTCACTTTCCTCATCGCTGGGACAAAATACCTGACACCTGCAGCCAAAGGGAGGCGGGATTTATATTGGCCCGCGTGTCCGAGGTTTCATTCCTTTCCTGGCTGTGGCAAAGGTGGAAGGAGAACCGCTTACCTCAGGGCAGCCAGGAAGCAGAGAGGGAAGGGAAGAGCCAGGCAGGCAGCAAGGCCTTCCAGGGCACAGGACAGTGACTACCTGTAGCCAGGCCCCAACTCCTACTTGCAAGTCAGCTGTGAGCCCATCATTCCATCACCTTCCAAAAGCCCGCCTGTGAGCATGCGAGGCTCTTGAGGGAATCTGGATATAAATTGTAAGACAGGGTCTTGCTCAGTTTCCCAGGCTGACCTGGAGCTCGTGACCCTCCTGCCTCAGCCTCCTGAGTAGCTCAGACTCCAGGCCTCTGGCCTGACATGAGAGGTTCAGGGCATGAAAGTAGGCAGGAGACTGAGCAAGACAAGGCAGGGAGGAGACAGGGCGGTGACTTCATTGCTGGCACCTGCACGTGTCTCTTGGGGGTTTACGAAAGTGTGTGGGTGCTCTATTAAGTGTTAGTTTACCCCCTGCCTCCTGCAGAGAGTCCCTCACACTTAGAAGCAGGTAGGGTCAGCCCTCCTTGGGCTCTGCACCCAGGATTCAACCAACTCTGGGTCAGAGATACTCAGAAAACAGTGTTTTGTGTGTGCTGAACATGTAGACACCTCTCTCGTCTTCGCTCCCTAAACGAGCAGTGTGTGCATTGCGTTAGGCTTCCAGGTAACCGAGAGATGATCTGAAGGAGACGGCAGGGTGCACACAGGTTCTGTGCATACACAGTGTCACTGTACATAAGGATCTTCTCATGCTCATTCAGCCCCTCCCCATAGAAACCCTTCCAAAGGCTGAAGTTCTGGCAAACTGTTTTAACAGCTGTATGGTATTCCAGAATGTGGATGGGCTGTAATTTAGCTGACAGTTCCTCTATTGGCATTTGTTTTGTTTCCCATTTTTTTAAACCACCATACAAAACACAAAGTTCCACTCTTTGCCTGCACACACTCGCGCACATGCGCGCAATACACTCACACACACCCCTAAATAGCAGGCGTTTATTTCTCTGGGATACAATCCCAGGATTTGAATTGCTGGGTCAGAAGGTTTGTGTATGTCTAATTTTAATAGCCGTTGCCAGCTTGATTTCCTTAGAGGATGTAACGTTTCATGTTTATCCAAGTAACTGGAGAGTCCTCCTTTCCCTGTCTCCCTCCAGCAAGAGGTGTTACTGGTCCCCTTAGTTTTGACTGGGCTGAGAGGTAGAAAGTGATCTCTCATCCTTGCTTCTAATTTGCATTTCCTTGATGTGCGGTGCGGCCCGGCAGCTTCTCATCTCCTTGGCATCCGTTCAGCTCGCTTATGAATCGCCTCCGCCAATCCTCTGCTCGTTTCTCCATGGGGTCATTTGTCACCGTTCACCAGCTCTCTCTGTAGCAGACATTAACTCCCTTTCTGTTACTTAGGCGGAGGTGTTGAGTAGTCTGCTGACTTTGTCTGCGGTACCGTGGGCCATGCAGGAGTTCCAGACTCCAGAAGGTGGAAGAAGCTGGCTTTTCTCTGTCACTTTGGGGTCCTGTGCTGGTCAAGATTTGCCCTGTGTCTAGCAGACATTTACCAAGTGTGTGACCCAGGCCAGGCCTGAGCTGAACACCATGGGTACGAGGTAAACTGAGTGACCTCAAGGATTTCAGGGGCACCCAGGGAATGAATGGCAGCTGACACAATAGAGCACAGGCTGTGGGCGGGCCGGGGCGTGGAGGGGGGACAGGGCAGCTGTGACATTGGCTCAGTGCTTCCTGCTGAGACACAGGTGTGCCTTGGGGCTGATCCCACCTCAGAGCAGTCTTCGGGGACAAAGGCCCCCAACAAAGTCACTGCCTGCCCCGGGCTGTGTTACCCTTTTACCCACACTGGGGTCACGCCTCTGTCTCATGATGTGGGAGCCATGCTGTCCTGCTGCAGTGGGCACAGGGTGACATCCACCTGCAGCAGGAGGCCACGTGACAAGGAGGGGAGGGCTCCTGCTGGTGCACCTGGTGGGGCAGGGCCTGTGTCTTCCCCTCACCTCCCAGCATGCCTTGGGCCATTTCCAGGGCTGCTTTTGATCAGTAGTCCTCAGATCGAGAGGGGCTTGTGCATTCCCGGGAGCACGGGAGAAGGTGCCCAGAGTCCTGGAGACAGAATTAGAACTGAGTGTCTATTTATGTTCTCCATGCTGCCTCTGAAGGTGTATTTTTATGTATGTTTAATGATCTACATAATATTAGGAAGGCTGTGCATGTTCCTAATTATAAACAAATATATACGGTCGGGCGTGCGCACAGCACAAGCCGGGGCCTTTGCTCAACTGGGAGGAGCTTCAGCCATATCAGAAGCCCCGAGTGTGAGCAGCCGCTGACGCAGAATGGGGGCACACATGGTGTGGGGCCTGGGCAAGGGACCCATGAGGGAAATGCCTTCTCAGTCCCAGAGCCAGGTCCTCCCTAAACCCCTTCTCGGTCCCTTTGCAGTTTAGCCCAGCCCTTTCTCTCCTTTGGAAAACACAGTTTATACTTATTTTTTTGCCTCTCTACCTTTTGCCTCTTTTCCCATTAGAACAGCGACTGAATGTCCCAGGCTGTGCCCTGTCCCCAGCTGGGGATATGGTGCCTGGCACGAAGCCAGCACTCACCGCACATGTAGCATGATGAACGCAGGTGCTGAGCACGTGTCAGTCCTTTCCCAGTCCTGTTTCCAAGCCTCACCTAGATAGATATCAGCATCTCTGCTGGACAAGAAGCTTGGATTCAGAGAGGTTGAGCAGTTTGTCGTAGGTCGCACAGATATTTGGACAGAGGGGCTGCAAGGGGCGCTAATACCCTCTGAGTAGCCACCTAGACGTGGCTCTCACTGTACCTTGTCACTGTCCCGCTGGCTTCAGGGAGTGCACCCTGTGTGTAGCAGAGCAAGCTGAGGCTCAGAGATGGGCAGTGCCTTGGGCCTGACCACACATCTGGGAAGTGGAAGAGCTGGGATTTGAACCCGGGTCTGTGTGAGTCTCAAGCATAATCCTCTTTGTAGCTGAGCTTTTATTCTGGGTCAGTTAGAGGACCCCTGGGGTCCCTGAGTCTGCAGGGACAGGTGTGGGGACAGACGCCTCCCTGCGGACGGGCGGAGTGGTGAGGAGGCTGCCTTCATCCTCTGCCCCGATGGCGGTGCCAGTCAGCGGGCACCAGGCCCGGAAGCCGGGCTGATTTGCCAGGCTAACGAGGAGGGTGATGTTTTATGCATGGCGCCTAATTTTGCCCGAAGTCTCTGGCTATATTTAACACCATTAATCATTATTGTTGGCTCCCGGGGGATGGAGCCCTGATTAGTGTCAGAAACGCATCACATGCGGAAGGAGACGGAAACAAGCGCCCGCCAGCCGAGCCTTTCCCACCCGAGACAGCATCGCACACTGCACGTCGCTGCCATCTGCGGAGCTCGGGCCTTGTGCCGGATTCTTGCCTCTTGTCTACCTCATTATCTTCATTCTGTCATTGGTTTGGAGCCAGGCCCAGGCCCAGGGCCCAGTCGGGACTTTCTGTACCTCAGTTCTCTCTCTCTCTTTGATCAGAACCCTGAGTGGCTCAGTTGCCTGTTTCAGTCAGAGCTGAAGAAAAGGTGAACCATGCACTTACTAGGCTGCTACTTAGGCAGGTGCCCTGCCTGGGGTGGTGCCTGCCTTACCCATGAGATCTCAGTGCTCACCTCTGTACAGCATCGGCTGGAACCCTTCTTGACAGATGGGAAGAGTTAGGTTGCACAGGCCTGTGGCTGTTCCCACTGGATGTGTGGAGATGCCCCCTCCCCTGCAGTGACAAAGAACCACCTGAGTGTTGAGTAGCCCTGGCCGTGTCAGACAGGACCCCGTCACACAGTGCACCCCCTGACGGCCCCCAGCTTCTGCTCATCAGGCCCAGATGAGTATGGGGCTCTCTCTGTCTTTCTCCTCAGTCACCTGCTTCACCCTTTGGCTCCACCCAGGACTCCGCTCACGCTGCCATCACTGAAATGTGACAGTGGCTCTCTGAGTCTCTAGGACTCTTTCTAGGGCAGTGTCTGCCCAGCCCATAGTGATGACCTCTCTTGGCATCATTCTGGAAAGGGGAGTTAGTTTTGGCTCACGGTTTTTAGCGGGCTCAGTCCATGGTCCAGCCGCTCCAGGGCTGAAAGAGCATAGCAGAGGGGCTGGTGGAGGGCCTGCTCACGCTGTAGAGATCAGGAAGCTGAGAGAGAAGGGAGGAGCAGGGACAAGAATGCGCCCTTCCAGGTCACATCCCAAACACCCTCTGCCAACGGGAGCCCGTCTCTTGCACTCACGTGAGGGATGCCTCCGCTGACAGTGCAGCACTCCAGTGATCCAGCCACCTTCCTCACACGTGAGACTTACAGGGGACACTTTAGATCTAGACTGTGGCAGTAACTGAGTGCCTCCGGTGTCTCCATCCTTGGGCCCGAATGTCTGCAGGTGCTTTTCCTCATTTCCTGACTTCTGCCACGTTTATATGTGGTCTGGGCTACTTTAGAATCTGGTGACTCACGGGCCTTGGAAAGCTCTCGATTTCAGTGCCACCTCCCACTTCTTTGGGCAACTTGGGGCCAGAAGGAGGCGGCCCCAGTGCATTGCTGTTGCTGGGACAGCTTTTCCCACATCTGATACCTCATGTCCCTGTCTTTCTGCTGGTGTCACCTGTCGTGGCCAGTGCTCTGCTGTCTGCAGGGGTGGCCTCGCTTGTGCATGTGTGTGGGGAGGAGCATCCTGTCAGTCCTGGCAGGGGACGGGAGGAGTAGGCTGGACCTCAGTGGAGGGCTATTTCCCATCAGCTCTTTCTAGAACTGGGGGTACCCAGCCCTCCTTGTCCTTTCTTTTGACTTTGGCTGTAATTCCAGGGCACTAAGGAAAGCCATCTGCTCCTCTGCTCTGTGCTACTCTCTTGCTGGCCCCTCAGCCCACCTGATCATTCCTGTTGATAGATGAGAAAACAGAAGCTGAGGGAGATATACAGCCATTTGCCCGAGGCTGCTGAGTGATAGATAGTCGGTGAGATTTGAACCCAGGTAGATTATTTGCAAAGCACTTCGTTAAGAGCCTGGGTTTTGGAGTCTCGTGTCCTGGGCTGTTTCCTGGCTGTGTGGCCTTGGGTGGAGTTTCTTAGCTTCCTTTGCCTTGGCCACATCTGCAAAATAGGATGATGATTAGTAATAATAACCGAGGGTTGTCAGAGGTGTTAAATATATTCTCCAGCAGAACTCATTGCATTTGCCACCAGGGCAGCTACTGGCCTTGCCTATTAATTGCACGGTTCTCTCAAAGCCCCAGAGAAGAAATGGCTTTCAGATCTCAAAGCCTAGAAAACAGACCTGAATAACCAGCACTCATCACCAATAGTTTCCTTCTTTGCTCCAGCTGCCAGGAAGCTCATTTGAATTGCTCTAAGTCTATAGTCCTTTCTGCTCGCATCTTGTTTTTTCTACTTTGCTCTTTGTTATAATTTTTTTTACCACTTTATTGTGTCTTATTTCTTGTCCTACAAGTTGTATAATATTAGAAAGTCCGACGTGAAGCTCTAGTTGTCACCAGCCGCTGTAGCCCTCAGAAGGGAACGAGCTGCCCTTCCAGATCGTGCCTCATGTTTAGCCCTCAGAGAACAGCGTCTTTGAAGCCGAAGTCGTCTTGCCAGTTAGGGGAGGGGCAGAGGTGACTGGTGATCCTCGAAATCTCCTCCGACCTCTGTGCGATGGGGAGCTACTCAGTGAGGGCTCCCCATGTCAGTGTAAGATTAGTGCAGAAAGCCTCCAAATAAAATGCTTCAACTGTTGAGAAGTTGCTTTCACTCTGGCGTTTAAATAGGAGCCAGTCAGTTCTGGGGTCCCAAGTCTAGGAAGGCCTAGGGTTCCTGTCTTCAGCACTGCTGTGTAACAGATTTCATTTTCAGGGTCACTTATGTCCCAGGGCGATGCCTGGAGCTTGCCTTTACATCTGCATTCCAGCCAATGGAAGGGAGGAGGAAGCCCAGCAAGAGCACTTCCTAGAAGGTGCAGGTCCAACAGTCATTTCTCCCTCACCTTCGTAGACTGATTTTAGGACCACACCTTTACTTCACTGGAGGTGGCAAAGGAATCTTCATTCCATGCACGGTTTCACTTCTCTCAGTCTATTTTCTTTACTCTGAATGCACTAACTACCTTACAAGTTCTTGTGAGGATTAAATAAGATTGTAGTAAAATATACCAGGTGTTCTGCACATGTAAATTCCCTTCTATTTTTAGTTTTCTCTTCCTTTCCTCCATTACTAGGGACTAAGAGAGAAGCTTTAGTGGCAGCAGCAGAGATTTAGGAGCAATAAAAGGCAGCTCTGCGCAGGTCGCAGGTTCCCTTCCCTCAGCCAAGGTACAGGGAAATGGGAAGGGCATCACTGGGTTCTGGATGTGTGCAGCTGTGGGGGTGTGGACCCCCGGGAGGAGCTCTGCACCCTGGGACCACAGACTATTGCTGCCAAGTTCAAGGGCAAGGCAGGGCCTCAGGGTGCGGCCGTCCCACCCTGGAGACTTGGAGACTTGCTAGCCTCACCCCTGTTTGTGTGCCAAGCAGCCGGCATGGGACATGGCATCCCATTCCTGCCAACATGGGTCCCCAGAATCCCTCCTGGGGCCTCTAAAAGCCATGCTGGTGAGGGAGGGAGCCCAGCATCAGGCTGGCTGTGCTCCATGGGGTCTGTGGGAATGATGCTCTCTCCTGGTGTCACACCAGGGTGGCAGCTCTGGAGCGAGTGATGCAACAGGTCCTGGGGGGCCCAGCTGTCCTGGCAACTGAGCATGCTCAGAATGACTCCCCTGGAGTTTTCTGGCACCCTAGAGGATAAGGGAGGAGGAAGGACCATGGGAGGGGGTGGAGGGAGGTGGAAGGCTGTGTCTGCACACACGTGTGTGTTCACTGCACGGAGGGGCTCCTGCTATTCTTGGACTCCCTGGGTGTAGCTGGTGAGCTGGCAGGGGAGATGCATTCACCCCAGTAGCACGGGTCACGCATCTGCACATGGCGTTTCACATCATCCTCAGCATGTTCCAAGACAAAGGCACTATTTCCCCACTCCACAGAAGGGGAAACTGAGGCCAAATCTGGTCTTGTCATCACTTAACTTGGTTTTCAATGTCATCAGGGTCCAAGAAGATAAGTCCTGTATGACAGCACTGATAGTATGAGAGAACAAGGTGTGTGTGTGTGTGTGTGCGCGCGCGCGTGCGCGTGTGGCGTATGTGTGTAAAGTCTGGTGTGGGGAGGTGGAGCTCTCCAGCTTGCACAGCTGCCCTGCGATCCACCCAGGCCTCAACCCCTGTGCTTCTTGATAATCAAGGTGGTATCTTCCTTCCCAGGGTGATATAGCCTGGGTCTGACTGTGACAGTAGCGTTCAGGGGCCACTGTGGGGAGCCGACCTGTGTGGGAGATCAACCTGCCTCCTTCCCTCCCACGCTGGCATTTCCAGAATGATAGTTCACATGTCACCTGTACTCTGGTGGCAACTGGCCCAGCCCCAGGGGCAGTGGGCACTCCTGTCATCCCTCAAGTACCCCTGCCGTGGCTGCCTCAGGGACATTTGGCTCCAGTGAGCAGGGTCCCAGCCTGAGCACCTGCCACTGTGGACACTCAGCTTGATGGAACAGCAGCCTGCAGGCCAGCCCAGTGCAGGAGGAAACCGAGCTCTCTGCCTCTCCCTGGGCCTGGACAAGTTCCCTAGGTCTTGGAGATTCGGCTTCTGTACCTCTATGGGGTGATGGCAGCCACCACCTCCTAGGGCTCCTGTGATTATATGAGGTGACAGTGACTCCTGCTGTAATGGTGCTTGATGGCCCTTCTCCCTGCAGAGCCCAGCGTTGTGTGGGACTGGAGAACATTTTGTAAGCCAGAGGGCTGGACGTGTCTCTTGTGACAGGCTGTGTGTTACCTGCAGGAACCTTGGCCTGTCATCTGTGAAAGGGGTGAGGACCTTCAGCTTTCTGGGGACTGAGAGAGATGAGAAGCCATAGGCACAATGCTGAGCTCATGGTGGCTGCCAAGGAACAGGGCTCTGTCCCCAGCAGAAGTGGGGGCAGGACATGAGGTCTGATTTGGCTGCACTGAGTGAGGTGGGCCTGGACTAAGTAGGTGATGGTGTTGCTGTGGAGTCTGCATGGGCTGGAGGAAAGAGGCTGGCAGGCCAAGGCCCTGCCCCTGAAATCCTTTTGCACAGCACCACCTGGGGTGACACTGTGAGCCTCCTTGTCCTCTCTGGAGAGGTGCCCAGTTTTCCCCCCGGAAGATGCAGCCCTGGGGGACCAGGCTAGTTCTGCCTGAGGGCCAAGGTCAGGTGGTCAGCCTGGGCTCTGCTACAGAAGTGCACCAGGACACTGGCACTTGGCACAGATACAAGCCACCTGTGAGGTGCTGAGCCCGGGTGGAAGAGGGGCCTGGGCGCACCCGTTGGGCGGGGAGTCGGCCACTGTGTGCAGTGGACTAGGAGGGTGGGCCAGGTGTGTCATGCTTTTGGAGGAAATGTGGGAGGTCACCCACAGATGGCCGAGTGCGGGGGGACCCTCAGCAGAGAGGACGGGCAAGGCCCTTCAGGTTCCTGGAAGCTCTGGTTTGCAGCCCAACTGGTCTGTGCCTGTCCCCATCTCTCCCAGGGCGCTGGGGCTTGAGGTAGCCCTGCGCGCTGTCCAGACCTGCTTTTCGAACACAGAGCCGGTTTGGTTTGTTCCCCATTTTCCGTTTTGTCTTCCAGGTAAAACACGTTCCTGTCATTCTGCCATTTTTCTGGCAAGGGCCCTTTCTGGCTTTCCCTTTTTAAAAAATCTTTCATCTCCCCTCCCTGCTCTCACGTCCTTCCTGGGGACGCCTGTGCTCCCTGGGTCCCCAGACGAGTGTGTGTCTGTGTGAGCACACGGTCTCTGCTTCATCTTTTCCACTGTCACTGGAAGCTGTGTCCCCATTTCTGTCACATCTGCCAGCATGCGTGCCTTCCCCCGCATGCGTCCTTGTCCCTGTGTCTCCTGGGTGCTGCCTGTGTGGGTCCCCTCTGCAGTGTCCAGCTCCAGAAACAGTGCTGGCCCTGGCCGCAGTCCTGGAGGGTGGATACCGGGACACGGGACTGTGGTGTCACCAGGCTGCAAGCGGGTCTTGCTCCCCACCTCCCTGGCACCCTGATTTTCTGTACCCACTAACCTGATCGTGGCAGAAGCGTGTGGTGGGCATCGTCACCAGTGCCTGCTGACTGCCTGGATGGCTGGACCCTGAGGGGCCAAACCACACCCTGACTCTGTTTCCCCATCTGACTTCTTGTCAATTTCTAGGTTCCTGACTGGTCTCTGTACACATTGCCCGCGTCTTCTGTTTTGATGTATTTTCGTGAGGTTCACCAGTGCTTCCTCTGGACAGAGCGCCAGCATTTTTACGCTCACCTTATCTCTCTCTTCTGCCGTAGAGATGGTGTATAGGGAGGTGTCGGCTGTCCCCTTCTTGGAAGGCCTTTCCTAGTCAGCACCAAAAGGACTCCCGCCGCCTCGCCCCTTTCTTTAGTCTCACATGTGAGACTTGGATCCTTCTGGGTTTCTTTGCTGGATGATGACAGCACAGCTTGGTTTTCCTTGACACTGTGTGCCACCACCCACAGACAGGTCTCTTCGTGCCCGTCCTACCCTGAGAGGTCTTCCCCTGTGCTCTCTTGTCCCTTTGGTTTCTCTGTTTTCATTCACGTGCTCCCTCGGGTTTGTAGGGTGGCATCTTTGGGACATCTCTCAGTCCCTTGGAGTCCCCCTCTGTTCTAACCAGAGCAGTTGGTGAGCCTACTCCTCTGCCAGGTGGTTTTAGCATGGGTGACCAAATTCTCCTAAAATCCCCACTGTAATTATTATGGAAATTGCCGTGAAGTTTCGACAGGACTTTGGGCAGTTAACATGCAGGTAGTGTGAGTGTGATATTTAAGGTTTTTTTTTTTTTCCCTCTTGTCGTTTTAATAATTTAAAACTTTTCTCTCGTCCCGGGCATGTAGGTCAATTAAAAATAGCTGATATATTTTTTAATTGGCCATCTGAGTGGTGGTTCCTTTTCTGTTGTGTTTCTGGTTGGTTACTGCTGGTGTGGAAGATGCTATTAATTTTTAAGGTCATTGCTCTGGACGTGTTCAGATTCCGTGGGGTTTTTCTGTAATTGATGACTGCTTTAGAGGAGAACAGTGGTGGCTTTCTGTCCCTCCTTCTGATCCCGCATTTTATTTCTTCGTGTCCTCCTGCATCTGCCAGGACATGCTGAAAAGCGGCAGAAGAGGCAGGCTCGTTTTCCCTTCGTCCCTGTCTTAAGGACCTGGCTCAGATCTCCCCGAAGAATGACGTTTGTGGTTGGTTTTACTCTGCAGCACTTACCAACTCCCTTGCTTGAGTTTTAAAAAATAAATTAGATGTTAAATATGATCCCGGTGCTTCTGTCACTCTTCTGAAATAATTTTTGCTCGGCGCTTCCTGTGTGTCCTGAGGTGTTGTTGGTGTTTTCTAAAGACTCCTGTCCTTGGTCCTTTTAACAGCCTCCTAGGGAGGTGGAGACAGAGCAGGCACAGAGAGGCTAATGAACTTGCCCAAAGTCACAGCTTTTTGGGCCCAATTGTAGCATTTGCAAGGCCAGGGGAAGAGAATAAATAGACACATACATATAAGTTCTAAATAATGTTACAAAATGAACTAACAAACTGTCCGATAAAACACATTCTGTCTTCCTGAGAAGCAGACCTTGATAAGAGGTAACATCCACAAAGACATTAAGATGACCGAATTGAATTATTACTTCATATTGAAGGATTCTGTTGCTAAATCGGAGCTATTTGAATGAGTAATTTAGTCATATATGACTCATGAATCATGTTGATTCCATAAAATTTAATTGTTTGCCTTCAGTTCAATAAAACAACTCCATGTTGTTGTCAGGATTTTTAGTCTGTGTTTTATTACCAAAACCAGTAGAAAGGATTAAAAATGCAGCCCAATTACGTTCAAAATATATAAACTGAGCAGGTGAACTAAATGTCACAGAGCAGATTTCTAAAGCTTTCAAAAATTTTTTCATCTAAAATTCAGAATGATCTGTAAACATCCAAAGGTGAACTGTAGATCAATACCAATTTTTAAATCAAAGTTATGTAAAACTTACATTTATGCGGCCTTTGAAAGTGTCAGTGTGGCGTTCCCAAGGCGCCTAGCTGCCAAGTATGGGTCACTGGCAGATGCTTAGCTTTTGACAAGTGGCCCTGGGCCCCCTTGAGTATGGGCTTTGTGGCTTATTTGTGTTTCAGGACACCCGTGTGCTGCCCTGCTCCTCCGTAGCTGCCGGTCCATCCCAGACCTCTGCTATCCTACAGCAGGTTAGGGTGGGAAGGGAGGAGGGGACGTGCCCACTGCTGCTAGGAGACACTTCCTCTTGCAGCAGCCGCTACCCGCGTGTGACAGGGAAGGTGTGACGAGTTGGCCAGCTCGGCTTCTCTTACCAAAGGGCGTCTGCAGTGCAGGTCCTCCTGCAGTGTCAAGCGCATCCTTCTGACATGGCCTGCAGTGTAGACCGGAGACCGGCGGCACCTGGGCTCAGCTGCTCCTGTCCCTGCGAAGCTGGGGGCAGGTGTGGCGGATTGGTCACTGGTGGTCAACCCTAGCACCAGCCGAACTGAGTCAGCGTGGTGCTGGGCGTGGAGGGCCCCCCTGAGGCCTGCTGCCGGCCTGAAAGGAGACCTGGGGAGGAAGAGCAGCCCTGTGCGTTCTCCTAACGCTTTTGTTGTTTGGAGCTGTTGGTTCTCCTGGAGGGGCTTGTCATGCTCGCTCCCCTGTTAGGAACTCGGCTGTTATCCTCAGAGGAGCTCAGGACCTTGTCACGGAGAGTGGCTGGGGCTCACTTTGACGGAGCTCTGGTGCTTACTTTAAGCATCGCTTCCTGGCTCTGGAGGGGAAGATGTGTGCTGTGTAATCTCCAGGAGAAGCTTGTCGCGATGGCTTCCTGATGTGGAATTCAGCTGTTCTCATCATCAGAGGAGCTCAGGACCTCATTGTCTCAGAGGATGGCTGTGGTACTTTTCTGGGGAGTCCTGGTCCTTATTTTGAGTGAAGTAACACTCAAAATAAGGCTCTTGGCTCCAGTGCAGACCCCTCAACCTCCTGGCGCAGATGCTTCACCCCGCCGGCGTAGACTTTTTAGCTTCCGCCACTGATGTTTGGGCCTTCCCAGTGCAGATCCCTGAGACAGACTTGCATGAGGCACTGTCATGGGCTGTAGGTTTCAAGCTGAACTCATGCAGGTTGTTGCTGTGAGATCCAGGCCCTTGGCTGAATTTTCTAGGTCTTTAGTGTTGTGAACAGATTTCCTGTACTTTCTTTGTATTTGATTCCTTGGGTGACCAGTATAAATAATACTATCAATTCTGTGTCCTGTATATAATTGTTCTCCTTGCAACCCCTGACTACAACAGCAGGCATCTCTCCAGGCATAGACAGTGTGAGTCTTGAATGCATGTTGAGTTAGGACTGGTGCTGAGCTCTAGATCCTGAATGGTGTGCACGTGCGTGTGCATGTGTGCATGTGTGTATGCATTTAGTGGCAGGAGGGACTCAGGGCACAGCCTGGGCACCCTCTTTCTTTGGTCTAAAGGAGATACTACCGCTAGTAGGGGCTGGAGTGGAGCTCAGTGGTAGAGGCCCGAATGAATAAACTGCATCCAGTAAAGCCCAGAGCTGGGGTTAGAGGCCAGGCCTGTACCCTTAGCCGTGTGGCCTCTCTGCCACATTACTTTCTGTCTGCCTGTTGGCTGCTGTTTGGCAGCACGGGGGGAGGAAGCAGGCAAGGAGAGTGCTCTGCCGCAGGGCTCCACCCCACCCCTCCTGTTTGTTTTTAGTGGACTCTTAGACTTGGTTCTCTGGCCCTTTATTTTGGATGGTCGTGAATATATTACAGAGGGAAGTGGGCCTGTGAGTTTTCTTTTGCTTCTTTTTACCTTTGTTCAGTTTTGGAATTCAGCTCCTACTTGTCTCATGAAATGAGTTTTTGCATTTTTTTCTTCTGTTTTGTTTGTGCTAAGGATAATCTGTTCAGTAGGAGTCATTTAGAAAGCAAGGTTGAAACCTTTGGAGATGGAGGTATTTTGGTGATGATTTAATTTAGTTTGTTCAGATTTTCTCTTTTTGAAATCAGTGCTGGAATTTTACATGCTTCTGGGACCTTCTTTGGGATGTCACAGTTGTGAGTGGTCCAGAGCAGCACAGACGAGAAGGAACCACCGTGTGGCTTTTCCTCCATCCTGGGGCTGCAGCTTCTCTTTGAGCTGTTGGCTTCTGCTGACTGTGGCTGTTAGTCGTCTTTCCCTCACCGTGACAGTGTGTGGGGTGCTCAGTTTATGGGAGGAAAGGTTTGTTTGGGCTCACCAGTTGCAGTCTGTATTTGTTTCATTCTGTGCCTTGGGGCCTGCAGTGGCTTAGGGCAGCCACACAGCAAAGAAACAGGCAGTCTCCCCCCTTGCCCCCCGCGCCTCCTGGGGGGGTGGGGGCACCTCTGCAGATCATGCAGTGGCGTCAGCAACTCCTGCCTTCTCTTTGTGGTATCTCGGTATCGTCAGTTTTCTTATGTATAAGTTGGAAAATTAGATGTAAGGCCTCTTCGGGTACTCTTATATAAAGCCTAAGTGAAATATATACATGTATCATAAGAACTCCGAATTATGTGACAGGAATCTAACCCACTCCAAGTGGCAAAAAAAAAGAAACAAAAAAACCCAAGGAAATTCATTGACTTTATGAACCGAAAATCCAGAGATAGATCCAGCCGAGGAGCAGTTTGATCTAGAAGTTCGTGAGGTCCAGCACCATTGCTCTATGATTTTTTTTTTTGTCTTTTTGAGACAAGGTCTCACTTTGCAGTTCAGGCTGGCCTTCAGCTCACTTTGCAGCCTGGGCTGGTTGCGAACTCACAGCAATCCTCCTGCTTCAGCCTCTCCAGTGCTGGGATTACGAGCGTGTGCTGCTATACCCAGCTGTTCTGTGATATTCTTGGCTTTGTTTTTTCTCACACTTTTGCTTTATCCCCAGGCTGTTCTCACATCATAGCCCTGCCTGGGTAACTTTGGAACTGATGTGGGCTAACTAAGAGACAGTGGTTCTGTAGGGGCGTACAGTGTTGAGGAAAGATATTTCTTTCCCGGAAGCCCTCAGTGAAGGTCCCCTCATGTTATTGGCTTGGTGTGGGTCACATGTTTCTTTCTGAACCAATCACTGTCCTCAGAGGGTTGGGATGTGCCTCTGGGTTGAGCATTGAGTAAATATGGCCCGTCTAAGCCACAAGATATGGGTGCTGCCAACCAGGGACAGGGATGGCGACCCAGGGAGGGAGCTAGCGGTCACCCTGATGGCAGCCTAGTTTCCTGCTTCCAGCTCTGCCCATCCTCAACCTCTACCTATCAGCTCTTGTAAGTTTCCTGCTGTGCAGGGGGCAGCAACCCACCCCACCCCCTGCGCCTCAGAAACCTTAGGTGGCTGGACAGCTCCCTGGGGGCCAAAGCTGGGGTTCAAAGGATTTCCCAAACCTCTGGGGCTTGGCGTGTCAGCCCTCCCTGTCAGGGTCACTGGCTTTTGCAGTCACCACAGTGTTCTTCAGCTCCTCCTTCTGAATTTGTTCTTCCTTATAATTTTCTACTTCAGTCCTTTGCTTTATTGTTCTTTGTATCTAGGACTTTATGAAACAAATGTGTTTTCTGTCTCCCTGTAATGCGCACATGGGTGTGCGTGTACACCAGTGTCACCATCTCCTTGTTCATGGCTGAGCTCAGCACAGTACTTGGCACATAGTAAGTGCTTAGTAAATTCTTGCTGAAGCTCAGTGAGGGCTCCTTGCTTCTCATTTATGTTTGTCCTGGGGCCAAGGTTCAAGGACCCAGGGACCAGGTGTCGGTGACCCAATGATTGTGATGTGTGTCCTTGCCATTGGCCTGCCCCCTCCTTGATCTTGGGAATGGCAGGCTAAGGGCACTGCCTTCCCCTAACCTCTTTTCCCTGCTTACTAAAGACTGCCAGGATCTTATTAGCCCTGTTTACACCTCTGAGGTGTTGAGCGATTAATTTTTAATGGCTTGGTTTATTGCATGTTTGAACGGTTTATTGAGTAATTCCCACATTTAAGTGATTAATTCCCCAGAGTTCAGAACGACTGGTTAGTTTTACATTAATCAGGGTTTCTGAATGCCAAGAGACAATCAATCAATCCTTCCTGCCAGGGAGAGTAATGTTAAAATACCTCAAGGTACAATGAGGTTAAGGGAAGGAGTAATTAAAACCCTGTTTCCCCTCATGCAGACTCCGTGTCTCTCCCACCCCTTCCTGTTTCCCTCTTCTCTTTTCCCTTCCTCCCTTTTCCCAATAGGGCTGCTCCTGGGATGCAGTTGCTCTTAGGCGGAGCAAGTCCACCTGGGCCCTTGGAGGACCTTGGCAGTGAGGCTCCGTCTGCGGCCGGGTGGTGGCTGCATAGCTGTTGGCCCAGGGGAGGAGGTGAGCCATGGAAGCCCCTTGGGTTCCTGGCTTCTGACCTCCCCGTGCAGAGGACCTGGGCTGTCTCTGCTTGTGATAACAATGTCTGGTTGTACCTGTGGCCGGACAAAGCTCAAGTGGAACTCAGGTGACTCTCCCCATGGGGGCAAGGACAGAGCGTGTGGGCTGGGGCTTTGCCTTGTGATGCAGCCACCACAGAACCGTGTGCCCTGCTGCTCTTGGAGCAGGGGAGACTGTGAGCCACTTCTGCATCTGTCTTACAGCCCCTATGACAGACCACACACCTGTGGCTTCCAGCAAGGTTGAGGTTGGAGGCCCGGCATGTGGCATCCAGCTGGGCTAATACCAAGGTGGACCGTGTCCCTCTCATTCCTTCGCCTTTCCCAGCTTCCGGCTGAGCCCTGGTTACTGGGCTGGCGTGTGGATTAAGCGAGATAATAGTGACCAGGACTGGTAAGCACCCCGAAGGTGCTGTGGTTTTGTGGTCCTGCAGCAAGGAACACCCATTTGGAAGTTGTCGAGTTAAAAGCTTCACGGGGTAAAGGTTTCATTTGGATCTTAAACACGTGAGCGGTGGCAGAGGGTGCTTTTAGGCAGAGGTATGGAAGGATGACATCCTATCATAAATGCCCCAGTGTGCTTCTGGCTTTGGGTGTGCGGGGACACAGAAAGGAGATGTGAGCCTGCCTGGAGCTGAGTGTGGACCTCACTTGTAGGCAGCGCTTGCTGCTGAGGGGCTGGGTGGGAGAGTAGCCAGAAGCCCAGAGGAGAAAGGTGTATTTAGGGACATGGCAGCGGGGCCATATGGAGCCCTGGTGCTGCCAGCGGAGCAATGCATTTTTAAAATGTATTCATTCAGCACCAACTGATTTAACAAAAATACTCCAGTTATGTGCTGAGAATATGGAAGTAAAATATCAATATAAACTTGTGTGCCTAGAGCCTTACGCTGGCGGTGTCAGGGGAGTGGATGGCAGCCAGGAGAACTCAGTGTCGTGGATTGCTGTGACAGTGGCTGTGAGGATGTGCTGTTGGCAGTGTGTCGAGTGGGCAGGAGAAGCCTTTCTTGGAGAGGCTGAACCACAAGGGTGACAAACATCTGGCCTGGTACTCCAGACAGAGGGTAAAGTGGGTGCAGGTCTCAAAGCAGGAGTGGACAGAGGCCAGTGGGGCTGGGAATTGGGACTTGGGGGAGCAAAGGGTGGAGAACTTAATTGGCTTTGTAAGTGGGTTTAGTTTAACTGCGTTTTTTCTTCTTTTATTCAACTCTGTCTTCCACTGGATTTTTGCTGTTATTCCTCATCTCAGAAAACCCCCAGCTCCCCGGGCCCCCTCTTTCTGCAGACCCTCTTTCTTCCCTTCCAGCAGAATGCATCAGAGCTGTCTGTACTCAGCATCTCAGTTTCTTTTGACCATCCTTTCTTTCTGTAAGAGCTTTTCTTTCTCAAAACTTTCATCCTTGGAGAAGGTATGAGACTATTTCAGCTCTCTCTACTGCTCTCCACCTGTTTTCACTACTTATTCTCTTTGACTGCATTGGCTTTCGGTGCTTTTTCTGTGTACACATGCTGGGGTTTTTTTGTGATCTGTTAGAAAGTAAATCCATGACATTTTACCTGTAAATACTTTATGTATCACTTTAAAAATCAAGGATATTCTCTTTCAAAATGTCAGTATTGGAATCAAATACTGGAGATTTAACTTGAAAAATGTAACTTCGATTCAGATTTCACCAACTGTTACAAAAATATATTCTTTTCAACAGTTTGCTGGAAGCCTAGGGATGTGGCACAGTGGTAGAGCACTTGTCTAGCATGCTCAAGGCCATGGGTTTAATCCTCAGCACCAAAAGCTAAAGTTAAATAAAATTCACTTAAAAATTCTGCATGTGGTAAAATTCATTCTTCGTTGATGTTTGCAAGCTTGGCAAATGCATGCAAATGTGGGATGATTGTTGTAATCATAATGTAATACAATTCCATCACCTCAAAATTCCTCGTCTCCTGGTGTGGTTCAGCCTTCCACCATCCCCATTGCTGGCACCTCCTCCTGATCTGTCTTGTGACAATAGTTATGCACTTTTGGGGACGTCATCTAGGTAAGGACAGGCAGTACGCAAGTCTGGCTGTCACTTGGCGCACCTGTTTTGAGAGTTACTCATATATTGTGCATATAAGTAGTTCATTTCTTCTCATTGCTAAACAGCATACCACAGTTTGCCTGTCCATTCACCAGGGGACAAAGGTGTGGATTGTCCCCTGTGTTTAATGATTATGAATAATGTCTCTGCAAACACCGATGCAAAGGTTTTTGTGTGACCCTGAGTTTTTATTTCTTAGAAATAGGATTGCTGGGTTGTATGGGAAGTACATGTCTAATTTTTTTTTTTTTGGTACCAAGAATCGAACTCATGACTTCGCACTTGCCAAGCAGGTGCTTGTGCCACTGAGCTAAACCTCCAGCCCTATACATGTTTAATTTTGGAAGAAGCGTATCCCAAACTGTTTTCCAGATGGTACCATTTTATGTGTTTATTTTTTGATGTTCCAAGTTTTTTTTTAAAAGTATTGGGATTCATTTTGGCAGATTGGTGCATACCCATAACATATTTGCTCATTTTGAAACCCCTTTTACTCCCCTCCCCCACCCTTGCCCCCTGGTTCCCTTAGCGGGGAATAGGGTGGTATGTGTCATATATTCCCATCAGCAATGGGTGAGAATTCCAGTTGCTCCACATCCTTACCAACAGTTGATGCTGTCATTAAAAAAAAAACTTATAGTCCATTCTAGGTGTGTAGTAGTATTGCAATATGGCTTTAATTCACATTTCCCTAAGGACTAACAATGCTTAGCAGTTTCATGGATTTATTTCTCATCTATGCCACTTGTTTAGTGAACCGTTCAAATCTTTTGCCCATTTAGTTCATTATTTTCTTACTGATTTTTGATAGTCCTTTAATTATTCTAGCTACAAGTCCTTTACCAGATACACGATTTGTACCCTATCTTCTCCCTGATTTTGAGAGTTTCTGCTTTGCACCATGGACATCATTGTAGTGATGCTATGATGTCTTTGGTAGGTCCAGCACCTTGATGATCTCATGGTGTTTCCTTAAGAATTAATATTATCCTAGTTCTTTGCTGAGTACTTTTGATTTGTATACTTGACATTTTGAATAGAAAGTGAGTCTATGATCTGAAAGTCCAAAATCTGAAATGCTTCAAAATCCCAAACATTTTTCATGACAACATGATACCATTAGTGGAAAATTCCACACCATGAAGCTTGGTTTTTTCTTTTCTTTTCCTTTTCTTTTCTTTGATAGCGGGGATCAAACTCACAACCTAGTGCTTGCCAGGCAGGTGCTTATGCCACTGAGCCAAATCCCCAGCCCAAAACTTGGTTTCTTACACAGGACTAAAAATACTATAAAAAATCATCTTTGGCCTGTGCATATAATGTGTATATGAAACTTAAATGAAGTTTGTGCTTGAAACTTAGGTCCTGTCCCCAAGGTATTCATTGGGTATATGTAAGTACTCTAAAACTCACAGAAATCTGAAATCCAGAACTCTTTTGGTCCTAAATATTTCAGAACTCATGGAAAGCAGAAATTCAGAACACTTGTGGTCCCGAGCATTTTGGATAGGGCGCCCTGCACCTGTATTATGCTGTGCGTGTGCTCTATTGGAATCCCCTGCAGGGTTGGTTTCAATGTCCAGTTCCCCCAAGTGACCTCTTCTTGCCCTCTGGTGTCAGTTCAGACCCAAGGCCTTCCTTCCTCTGCTGGCTCAGGTCTGCCCACACCTGTGCAGGGCAGCCAGGACCCGAGCCTGTTCACACCTGGTGCTGAGGGGCTCCTGTTTCCACCTCCTCGCTTCTCTCATTATTATTATATGCTTGGATTGCATTTGCTGGTCTTTGGGCCAGGAGGACAGGTGTCCTCTGTCTTGGCTGCCGGTCACTCCTGGAGTGAGGCTGGAATCCTGCCCAGGTCAGCACTGGGAGAGGAACCAGAAAGAGGAGAGAAGTGGGACCCTCACCTTGGGCGGTCCTTGCTCCAGGCTTTGATTCTTTTCTTCACTCAACCTGCTGTCACCCACCAGTGACCTTAGGCAGATTTTTTTTGGTGGGGGGTTGTCCAGATTTTCAGTCTTATTCCACGGGAGAGAGAGCTGTGGAATCCTCCATTCTGGCTGTGTACTTAAAGTGCTTTCTTTACTCTCATCTAGTATCAGAACACATGCATTACCGGTGGCCGTGTGCCCTGATTTCTAACACTTCCATGTTTTGCAGGCCTGACTGGTTTTAGGATCCCTCCTCAGCCTCCCACCCTGTCTCCTGTTCTTCTCACGCTGTGTCCCCACTGTTCCAGTGCAACTTCCCCAGCCAAGGGGACCAAGGATGTCTGCGTTGCCACATCCAGCAGATACGCCTCTGTCCTCTTCTTGTCCCTCAGGACTTTCAGTTTCCTCTTGGGTACTTTCTTGGCTTGGCCTTGATTTACCACTTTTTCTGGGCTTCTCTCTTCCTTCCTTAGCCCTTCCTGCTGGGCCTCTTTCTGGTCCTTCTCCAGGCTGGGCCCAGACCTTCGGGGACCTCAGTCCAGTCTGTATCTGCTTCCATCCCTGTGCAGCTTTCTCCCTCCAGAACCTGCCCGTTCCATGCATTCTGGGCCTCCTGGGCTGTCTCAGCATGGACTTCTGTCTTCACACGAGTTTGGCAGGTGGCTCTAACTTACTCTGTCCAAAGTAAAGCCTGGTTTCCTCCCTCTCCTCAGCCCATTCCTCTCCAGCCTTTTCTAGCTCAGTAAAGACTGACTTGTTCTTCTGGCTTTGTGGGTTAAAAATCTTGCCGTCTTCCTCTGTCTTTTCGTGGCTCCATATCCCAATATCTCAGTCCTTCCTATTACAGTCACTTCTCACTGTCTGCAGGGAATTGGGTTCAGGACTCCCACGGACACCAAATCTGCAGATGCTCAAGTTTCTTACCTAAAATGGTGTCATCTCTGCATGTGACCTACACATCTACATATGTCTTCTAGGTCTGTGATGCCCAACACAGTGTGACCTGTGGTTCTACTGAAATCCTTAGGGAATAATGACACCAAGTCCATCCATGTCTAGGGAAGATGCATTGCTTTGCTGAAAACATTAAGGACCCGCTTAGTCAAGTTCACGGGTACAGAACCCACAGACACGGAACCCAGACTGTCTGTTAGAATCTGACGGCTTCTTGCCTTCTTCAGAGCTGCCACCTTACTGTGTGCTCCTGGCACTGTCCACCTCTTTCTGCTTCTTTGTTCCTGCCCACCGCAGCCTGTTCCTCTGTTCAGCCCAAATGCTCTTGTTGTGACTCTGCTCAGATCTCTGTTCCTCTGATCACCCCTCAGTGGTCCCTACAGATCTGTGAATACCATCGAGACGTCTAGGAGGCCCTTCCAAGACCACTAGAACCTGCCCTTTGCCACACCGGGCCCCTGGCTGTTCCTAGGACACCTGTGGCCCTGCCACCTTCAGGGCCTTTGCAGTTGCCATTTAATCCTGAGGCATAGCACGCTGCTTTAGGCACCCACGTTCCGTTTGCTTGCTGAGCGTCACCCTGGAGGGAGGCCTTTTACGACTGCCGCGTTGACTGTAACCCCGGGCATCTGGCCTCACAAGTCTGCAGGTCCTCTTAGCTTTCACATTCCCCACTGTGCTCATGCCCGCAGGAGGCTATGTCCAATTCAGGACTTACAGACAGTCTTTCTTAGTGGCACCTAAACTGCCGGAGAGGAAAGATCTAGAACAGTTCTTGGTATTTAATAGGTGCTCAGTAGGGTTTGGTAATAAAAATACGTGTGGACTAGAGGAGTGGGCAAGAGAAAGCAGCAAAAAGGATGCAAGTAGGAGGGAAAAGGTCACACTACCCATTTGCAGATTACGTGGTCCTGTACTTAGCAGACCCTAAAGATTCTGCCCAAAGACTTCTAGGGCTGATAAATTCAAAGTAGCAGCATGTCCAACCAAAATAAAATTAATCACTTTTTTATACACCAATAATAGATGAGAAAGGAATCAGGAAAATGGTTTTATTCATGATAACTTAAAAAAGTACCTTGGAATCCGTTAGACTAATGAGGTAAAAGACTTTTACAGTGAAAATTTCAGAACACCGAGGAAAGAAAGTGAAGACACTAGAAGAAGGAAGGGCCTTCTGTGTTCATGGATGGGCAGAATCAGTATTGTTAAAATGGCCATATTACCCCCAAAACACCTACAGATTCGGGGCGGTCCCCTCACAATGCTAGCAGCATACTTCACAGAGTTAGAAGAGACAATTCTGAGGTTCACATGGAAATGAAATGACTCAGAATAGCCACAGCAGTCCTCGGCACCAAGGGCAGTGCTGGAGACATCTCAATATTTGGTTTCAAATTATACTGCTATGGAGCCATCGTAATAAAAACAGCATGGTACCGGCACAAAGACAGACACGTAGACCAGTGGCAGCTACCCAGTTTTGGACAAAGGAACCAAAAATACATGCTGGAAAAAAAGACACCCTCTTTAACAAATGGTTCTGGGAAAAGTGGATGGATACCCACCTGTAGAAAATGTAGAAAATGGGAACTAGATTCCTCTCTCTCTCTTTCTCTACAAAAATCAACTCAAAATGGGTCAGAAACCTAGGAGTAAGACATGAGTCTTTCCAACTGTTAAAAGAAACTGTAGGGGAAACACCTGAAGCTATAGACACAGGCAGAGACTTCCTAGCAGGGCTCCAGTAGTATGCAAAATAATAGCTCAACTGACAAAGCAAATTAAAAAGTTTCTGCTCAGCAAGGGAAACAGTAATCAGACTTGAAGATTCATCCTGTGGGGGTGGGGGTGGGGGCAGGGAATCTTTGCCATCTACTCCTCCAGCCACAGGCTTAATATCTACCACATAAAGAACTCGGGAAACAATATCAAAAAAAGTCAAATAGCCCAATTGATAAATGGGCAAACGCTTGGAACAGATACTTTCCAAAGGAAGTACAGCCATTGGGTATATGAAAAAGCATCCGGCATCTTTAGCCATTAGGGAAATGCAAATCAGAACAACACTGAGATTCCATCTCGCCCCAGTCAGAATGGCTGTCACTAAGAATACAGAAAACAATGAATGCTTGTAAGGGTGTGGGAGAAAGGAATGCTTTTCCATGATGCTAGAATGTAAATTAGTACAACCACTATGGAAATAGTATGGAGGTTCTTCAAAAAGTTAGAAATAGAACTACACGTGACACAGCTCTGCCAAGCCTTTGGTATACGTCTAAAGGAATCCAAGTCGGCATTCTGTAGGAAGACTTGGTTATTGGTGTTTGCTGTAGTGAAATTCACGATAGCCAAGATACGAAACCAGCCTAGGTGCCCACCACACATCAGTGGATAAAGAAAATGTGTGTATATGCAGTGGAGGATTGTTCAGCCACAAGAGAGTGAAATTTTATGATTTGCAGAAAGACTAATGGACCCGGGAGTCATCATGTTGAGCAAAAGAAGCCAGACTCAGACAGAGCTCATGTGTGCTTTAATATGTGGAATCTACAAAAGGGGACATGAAAGTAGAAGAGACATTGCTGTTAGATGAGAGGAAAGGAACAAGGGAGAGGCGGGGGGAAGGGGATGGAAGGGCAGATAGTAGGGGGCCTGAATGTGATCACAGTGCATTGTATACACGGAACTCCCCAAGTATGTGAAACTAGAGGGTGAAGTTGGGACAAGATGGGTGGTGGGTGGGAGAAGATTAAAGCGTGTTGGTACGCTTGCACCTCTGCCAAAGGAAAACTGATAATCTGTATAAGCAGTATGCACTGATACAAAAAGTAAGGGGAAAAGGTGTGGATGGTGTCTCTGCTTGGTGCTGGCTCCTCGAGACCATCTGAGCTTCCTTCCTACGCCAGGGTCTGGGAAGGGAGGGCCCTGCCTGCACCCTTGTGCTCCCTGGCTGTGTCACCAGCCTGGAGACCCTCAGCTTCCACCTCCCCAAGTGAGATCTTGATTGGCAGCCACAGTGGGGATCGCTGGCCAACGTCTCCTGAGACTCTTTGTGCCAGGGTAAGGACACCTTTGTCAGTCCCCATCAGTTACTGGCCTTGTGGTCAGAGGGGGGTGGTGGTGGCAGAGCTGCTTCCGGGCATGTCATCCAGGCCTCCAGTTTCCTGTCACCGGCTGATATGGTGTCAGCACTTTATTATTCAGCCTGCCGGCAGGCTAGGAACCTGATGTCAGAGCTCCTTACAGGTGGGGAAACCTAATCTAATACCTGCCTGTCAAGCCCAAAGCCAGGGCCCGGGCCTGGGCCTGATAGTGGCTGTCATGCTAAACAGTGAGGAACAATGGCAGTGGCCACCCAGAAATGGAAGTAGAGCCCGTTGCTCATGCTGGCGGGTGACAGCCTGGGAGTGCAGCCCTGGGGTGGAGCTGCCTCCCTGCAGGACTCCCCGCTGGGCCTTCAGTCTGCTGTCCACAGGGCATCTTGAATCCTGTAAGGTGATCCTGGACACCTCTCTTGGGTGTCCCCATGTCACTGGGGTTTCCCATGAACAAGCTTTGCCTAGAGTGCAGTTCACCCTAAAAGGTGCACAGCCGCAGCTGGGCCTGGTGGCTCACACCTGTAGTCTCAGCTGGTCAGGAAAGTTACACTGTGAGTCCAGCCTGGGCAGCTTGGGTAGACACAGTCTCCAGAGAAGAGAAAAGGCTGAGGTCCTGCTCAGCACAGCACAGGCTTCACACTTGAGGGACTCCAGGTTCTGTCCCCAGCGCCGCAGAGGCCACGAACAAACCATAAAGTATGGATTTGAGTTGTGATAAGCACTGCATGTCCCCAGCTTCAAGACCCAGCGCAGTTCATGGCCCCACCTTCTGCAATCACTCCTGGGGTCAGCTTCTCTCATCGCCCCTGGCTGTTCCTGCCCATCCAGTTCCACATTTTCAGCCCCTCGCAGAACCCATCGCGGGCCTGTGCTTAGCCTCTGGCCTTGGGAGTCTGGTTTGGGTTTAACTCCCAACCCTTGTTTTGTCAGTGTATAACCCTGGGATGTTGTATAACCTTAGAATGCCATCTAAGTGGAGTTACACACTGTGTGTCTGGTGGCATCTCACTTCACTCACTCAGCTCCCTACCGCTGAGACTTACCTGTTGACACGGTGGGCGTCAGCACCGGGTCGCTTTTCACTGCTAATTGTCCATGGAATCAAAGTTGGCTTATCCGTTCCTAACTGGAAGGTAGTTGGGTTACTTCCAGTTGGGGGAATTATGAACAAAGCTACTCCAGAGTCCATGAACATAAGTCTTCATTTCTCTTGGGTAAATATCTGGGTGGAAATGTTGGGTCATAGGGTAGGTGCGTGGTTAACTTCTTAAGGGCCCGCACACCGTTTCCCAAAGTGGCAGTGCTGTGTTCTGCTTCCACTAGCACTGCTGGGCTTTTCCGGTTCCCCACCCTCCTCGCCAGCATTTGGGGTGGCCAGTCTTCAATTTCAGCCTGTCCACCGGTACATGGAGTATAGAGCTTTCCCTGCTAGCGGAAGATGTTCAGCATTCTCGTGCTTGCTTACCATCTGCGTTTTTTTCTTTGGCGAACTGATGGTGTGACTCTTTAACCCACTTTCAAAATTGGGCTGTTTTCTCTTGTTGAGTTTTAAGAGTTCTTTCTAGTTTGGGAGTGAGCTCTTTATCAGATGTATGATCCATAAATATCTCCTTTTATGAAGAGAGAATGTCTTTTCGCTCTCTGAACAGTGCCCTTCAAAAGGCAAAAAGTTCTTGAGTTTGACAAAGTCCAATTTATCAGTTTGGTCTTGTATGCATCAAGCTTCTGTGTTGGAGAAAACTTGACCTCCCTAAAGTCACAGTGGGTTTTCTCCTGTGTTTTCTTTTATTATATAGTTTAGTAGCTGGGGTTTTATATAGGATGTTATGACCCATTTGAGTTCTTTTAAAATTTTTTAAGTGGTACTGAGGATTGAATTTTAGGGCATTTGTGCTAAGCTACTTCTCAAGCCCTTTATAATTTTTAAATTTTGGGCAGGGTCTTGCAGAGTTGCTCAGGCTGGGTTCCGATTTGCATCCTCCTGCCTCAGCTTTGCAGAATGCTGGGATTAAGGACCTGCACCACCGTGCCTGGCTTCAAATTCATGTTTTACAAGCTGTCATCTGTGGGTGATAGTGGACTAAGGGTGTTTTTCTTGTTGTTCCTTCTTCTCACATGTGGGTGTCCACTTGGCCCTGCCGTTGATCCTAAGCCTGGCCCCCTATGTCCAACAGTTCCTGTCAGAGGTCAGCTGGTCTCAGTGTGGCCCTGTGCTTGGATTGCCCACTCTGTGCTGTGGGTCTCTGTGACTCTCCTTGCATTGGTAACTGCCGTGGCCACTGCAGTTTCCTTGTAAACCCAGAAGTCAGGCCGAGGTGACACCTTGCTTTCTGCGCATGGGTCTGCCGTCCTCACTGTTCCAGATGCTGTTCCAGATGCGGAAAGTGACTGCAGCCAGGCTAGGTGCCTCGCTCACAGCTGCACTTCTAGAACCCATCGAAGGCCTGTGCTTGGTGTCTGGCCTTGGGAATCTGGTTTGGGTTTAACTCCCAACCCTTGTTTTGTCAGTTGTATAACCCTGGGAAAGTAACTTTACCGCTCTGTTTCTCTGTTTCCCTGTCTGCAAAGCTGGTGTAATGATAGTAGATTGTGGCAGAGATGGAGCGAATCCTTGCATCCGATGAAAACAGGAGAGGTTGCTGGCATTTGAACGAGTCTGGCCAGCAGAAGTGGCACTTTCACATGGTGCCTGGTGATCAGATATTCCTCACAGCACTGAGCAGAGGGGACGTATTCTGGAAATGGCAGCTACAGCTGTCACTGTCACTGTCCCTGTCCCTGTGTCTCTGTGGTATTGTTATCTTTGAAGCCGGTGGCTCTTAAGGCTGCTGTTGCATGTTCCCATGCCTCTGAGCAGGCAGCCCTGGGGGACAGGCTTCCTGCCGAGTCTGCAGTAAGTAATCAGACCCTGGCTGCAGTGCCGTGGCCCATGTGTGCTGGCATGGGACAGTGCGTAGAAAGTGTGATGGGAGCCGCATGGCAAGCAGGACAGACAGGGCACACAAGGTGGGCTCAGAGGCTGCTGGGGACTTCGCCACGCGGTGAATGTGACAGGCTCGGGTTGCAGTTTGTGTAGAGACTTGGAAGGGGGAAGGGACACGTGCAGGGGGAGGCTGGGGTCTGACCCTGGGTGGAGGGAGGAAGCAGCCCTGGCAGCCAGGAATGGCCCACGAGGAACCATCCTTTCCTTGCACAGGTGGCGCTAGTTTGCCAAAGCCCTTGGGGACCTGTGTGGAGAAGACCTCCCGCCTCTGCCTCTGCCATGGCCACTAAAACTATCATCATCGACCACGGGTCTGGCTTTCTGAAGGCGGGCCTGTCGGGCTGGAACCAGCCCCAGGTGGTCTGTCCGAGTGTGGTGAACTACATCCCCTGCCGGGAGAACCCCGGCCCCAGCTACGCCCACAGACAGGTGAGCCTGGGCATCGACCTCTGCAACCCTGACACCTTCAGCTACCCCATCCAGCGCGGCCACGTCATCAACTGGGAAGGGGTGGAGCACATCTGGGACTGCATGCTGCAGCACTATCGAGAGGGTCACGAGGGCTGTCCTGTGATCCTCACCGAGTTCCCGAGAAAGGAGCCTGCGACCCGCAAGAAGACGCTGGAGGTGAGGCCTGCGGAGGCGGGGGTGGCTGGCACTGTGTGTCCCATATGATCGGGCGTTTAGGTAACTGTTGGATGTTTACAGAGGACATAGCGTAGGGCTAGCATGGTGCTGGACTCCTGGACCCAGAGACAGGAAATTAAAACACTCAGTGGAAAGGATGGTTGCTGGATGTTTGCTCATAGGTTCCACAAGTACTCACTGACCATGTCCTGGCCCTCCCAGGATTTGCACTGGGGGCAGACTTAACCTCGAAGAAGTTAACAGATGAGGATTCCAGAGAGTGAGCAGTTCTAGAAGTAAAATGAGGTGGGGCGATGGCTGTCTGGCGGAGAGGGTGAACCGGGAAAGCTTCTTGGAGGAGGTGATTTCAGCCAGTGACACTGACGCCCAGTGACTTGGGAGCTGAGGTGGCAAGAGGCAAGTAGTATGATAAGGCTGGACTTCACAGACCTTCTAGGCTGTGGAGAACACCTGAATTTTACTCTGAACAAGCAGTCGGCAAACCAGCCTTAGCCAGTGAGCCGAGTCTGGCCCACCACTTGTTTTTGCAAATAAAGTTTTATTGGCACACAGCCAATCCCACTCGTTTACATTGGACCTGTGGCTGCTCCCCCATGGGGATAGCAGAGTTGAAGAGTGACAGAGACTGGCTTGTAAAATCTAAAGTATTTACTGTTGAGGGTTTTCTAAGTGAAATACATGATGCCTAGTTAGATCCAAATGTTACGTAAATAGCAGGTAACATCTTAGTGTGAGTTTGTTTCGTATGGTGCGTGGGGCATGCGTATACTTAAATACCTCCTGTTTTGCTGAAATTCAAACTCAGCTGGGCGCCCTTTGTGTAGCAGCTCAGTGACACCCTGACCATGGAGCCTGTTAAGGAAGGTGCTGGACAACCCCGCCCTACAGGACCTGGAGCTCCTGGAGAGTTGTCAGTGGGGCTTTTCTGTGTGGTCAAGAGGACTTTGGCTGCTGTTGTGCCATAGATGGTGGGGTTGGGGGGTAAGGAAGAGTGGGAATGGAGGGAGCCCTCCCACTGCAGGGAAGATGGGGCTGCTGGATCGGAAGCGGAAGAGAAAGGGGAGGAGGAAGAGGCCAGAGATGCAGAGGACACTGCACCTCTGGGGTGCAGAGAGCGTGGGAATGTACCTGGAGGTGGAGGCTGGGGAGGGGACCCTGTAGGGATCCACAGAGTGATGGGCAGAGGAGGAGATGGGCCCAGGGTCCTTGCCAAACCCTGATTATAAGAATTCCAGTTTCGTTTGTGACGTTTGGCGAGTGTTACCAAGAGGGGCATACACAGCTTCCCCTCCCAGGCAGCAAGTGTGTTTTCTTTCTCGTTCTCCCTCCACCATTAGTAGCACAGTGACTATGTGACACCTTTCCCCCTGCTCTCCCTTTCCTTCTGTACTGTACACACCCAACCCTTTCCACTGAGCTGTAACCCAGGCCTTTCTTATTTTGAGACAGAGTCTAAGTTACCCAGGCCGGATTCAAAATTGTGATGCTCCTGCCTCAGCCTCCCAGAGTGCCAGGATTACAGGCACGCTCCACCACACCCAGCTTACTCACTTCTTTTTTGTGCTCTTCCTTCTGCTTCTAAAGAGACAGTGGAGGCTGCGTCTCTGACCTGGCCCATCTCTCCACTTTCTCTCACTGCTCACACGGCCCTGAATCCCAGCTCTGTTTCTGTACCTGCTGGGTCTTCCCACAGCACCATCAGCACAGTCTTGCAAAAGAAATAACCAGCTAAGCTCCGAGGATGCCTTCAGGTCATGTTCTGAATCCTCTGGAGCCCTCCCTGGTTCCCACAGCATGTGTATCCAGGGTCCTGAGCCCAGTGTCCCATGGGGAGGCCGAGAGTCCCTGGGCACACAGCTGTGCACCTCTTCAGTTTGAGAGTGGAGCCTGTGTCTTGATTGTGAGAGAAACAGAAATGGATTGGAGTCTGGGGCTGGAGAAAAATGTACTGAGTGTCCCCTCCCCTGTTGCAGATCATGTTTGAGCTCCAGGAAGTGCCTTCCTTGCTCCTGGCCGACCAGCTGGAGATGTCCCTGTACGCCTCGGGGTGCCTAACTGGTGTGGTGATCGACTCGGGCTATGGCCTGACCCGCATGCAGCCCTTTCTCCTGGGCCAGCCCCTGCCCAACAGCCAGAGGGCTGTGGAGTTTGCTGGCCAGGACCTCTCCACCTACCTCTTCAAAAGCCTCTTTAAGGAAGGGAGTGACGAGCACAACCTTTACCAGATGGACACAGTGGCCACAACACAGATGAGCAAGTGCTATGTGCCGACGAGTCTGGAGGAGGCGCTGGAATTCCACCAGAACCTGCCCAGCGGCTCCGATGAGAGCAACACCTACCAGCTCCCAGATGGCACCCAAGTGGAGCTGGCACCCCTGGAGCGGCTGGCGCCTGAGATGTTCTTCAGCCCACAGGTGTTTGGCCTGCAGGGCCCCAGCATCTCCCAGGTCCTGGTGGATTCCATCAAGTCCTGTGAGGTCCCCGGGCAGTCGATGCTGCTGTCCCATGTGGTGCCTTGTGGTGGAAACAGCCTGTACCCTGGCTTTACCAAGCGCCTGTGGCTGGAGCTGAACTCAGGTCATTTCCCCTTCAAGGCCACTGTATGGATGGGCGAGAAAAGGCACTTCAGTGTGTGGCTGGGTGCCTCCGTGGTGGCCCACCTTTCTACCTACAAGTCCCAGTGGGTGGCCAGGCAGGACTATCTGGAAAGCATGAGGCTGTGATGTGCTGGGTGGCTCCCTGGAACAGGCTCCTGTCATGTGAGTCCTAGGGATTAATTTTAGACAGGGAGTGGGGTTGCTGCTGGTTGTGGAGTTAGGAGGTCCAGCAGGATTGTTTTAGGTTCAAAGGTTACATCTTGTGCCAAGAGTGGGATCCAACCCCAGGGAGGACCAGTGTCATCCCTGGAGTCCCTTCAGAGTCAGCTCTTTCGGGAGGTGTCACTAGGGTGAGAGTGGCCGGCTGTCACCTCCCTGCCTGATAACCACTTAGCTTTCACAGCTGTCTCCCTTGGGCTGTCTCATCCTTGGTAATTTGAGTTTTAACCGGGTAAGAGAACGGGACCTTTTTCAAGAGTCTTGATTATTTTTGATTGGGAGTTGGGAGGGAGGGGGTGGTTGAAGTTTCTAGTCTTGTAGACCCTTCGTGGCCAGGGAGACCCTTTAGAGGAGCTAGAGTGCCTTCCCACCTGCGTGGGCTGTGTTTCATATGTGCAAATAAACTTCTTATTTGGAACTGGTCTCGGCTTCTGTGGCAGCCTGGGTGGGATGGCAGCTCCTCGCAGAGGGCCAGGGGTGTGAGTGTTGGGGCGCCTGGTGGCAGCCTGGGCCCAGCGGTCATCACCAAGCAGAATGCGTAAGGGTCAGTCGTCTTGCCTTTCTGCCATCACCTTCCTTCCATTCATGTTCAGACAAGCTCGATTTCTTACTAAGTTAATATGTATTAGACAAATACTTAGATACTGTTATGTGTCAGGGGTTGTGCTAGGCGCTGGGAACTTCATGCTGAAAGAGAGATGTGACATTTCTGTCTGCAAGAGTACAGTCCCCTGTTGGACACAGAAGGAAATACAGTCCTCCTTCAAAGATTGGGAATGGGGTCCTGGACCCCCAAGGCTACCAAAATCTAAGACGCTCAAGTGCCTTGTATAAAATGGCGTAGGAGTTGTGTAGCTCCTCCTGATGTTTAAACAATCTCTAGATTACTTCCAGTACCTAAAATGACGTGAATGCCTGTAAATAGTTGTCACATTGTTTAGGAAAAAAGAAGGAAAATAGTCCATGCATGTTCAGTGTGGAAGTAGTGTCTGTGGTGCTTTGAGCCCATACACGGGACCCCATGGCTATGGAGGCTGACGCTGTGTCTCAGAGGGGAAGAGTGAGCCTGGAGTAAGGTGCCGTGGCTGGTGGAGAGGGGCATCCTGGGCCATCGGTGATAGAGTCCTGTCCTTCCCTGGTGTGTGCTGAGACTCCGCTGCCAAGGCCCTGGCCATTAGGAAGGGCGATGGTGAGCTCTGGCCAGTCCTGTGTGGCCCAGACCCCTAGCGTTTCTGTGGCTGATCTGTAGGCTGCAGAAGACCTGGTGGGGCTCAGAAGGCTGAGAGGTGACAGAGCTGTGATGGAAGGAGCCTGAACTGCTGGGTGGGACAGACGCCCTCTGACCCTGCTCACCTGCCCCAGACTGGGGCAGGAGGTGGGATCTACCATGCTTGGCCACTGAGAGGTGTTGAGGAGGGGGGCCTGTTTGTTACAGCAGCGATTTGCTTACCCGGACTGATACAGAGAGAGGAGCCGTCCCCATTTACAAATGTTCTGCCATAAAGTGGCAGGATTAAAATTCAAACCCAGGTATCTGGAGCCAGGCTTGAGCTGCAGGATGGCTTTGCCCCAGCTGAGCTGCCTGGCCAGGTCTTTGGGTTACAACAAGGAGTGAGCTTTCCTTCCTTCAGGATCTTACAGTGGAGCCTGTGCTAGGAGGAGGAGGGAGACCTCGCTTGGCTGACCTGGAAGTGCTGCTGAGATAGAAAGGTGGCTTCAAGTTTTACAGCCTGACATCACTTTGCTGTTAATCGGGACTGTTAATAAGAGCAGCGACTTCATCCTGTCAGACGTTGCAGGGAGCGCTCTGCAAATGGAACCACATTTAGTCTTCACACAAACACTGTGAAGTGAGAGGTATCTGTCCCCCTCTGTAGATGGCAGTCATTTACAAGTTCCCCTTTAAGCTTGGCCTAATTATGAATCATCAGGACAAAGTTCAGTTGTCCCAGACACCTAGACTAAAAGTGGCTGATACAGATATTTATTTGTCTTATAGCAGATAAGCAGCCCAGGGGAACAGTAATGTGTCTACTTCATCTTTAATTTTTCCACTTTTAGCATATAGATGGCTGTGGTGGTGCCAGACATCACACTCAAATTCCCTGAAGGCAAATGAAAACTGGAGGGGTGTGCTGTGTGCCTGTTTATATTAGGAGAGTATTACCCAGAAGACTTAAGTCTTATTACTTACAGGTAGAAAGTAGTATAAAAGAAGAGAGTCACAGGCATGTGCCAAGCTGACCCACAGTGTCCGTTCCTTGGCAGAGGTGGGATTTGAACTTAGTTTTACCAGTGCTATGTTTTATCCACAGGACCAGGCTTCCCTCCCAGCCTTCTGGGCCCTGACCCCCAGGTCTGAGAAATGTGGACGTGTGGTTTTTCTGGAGCTTGAGTACGGATCCCTTCGGGCTGGCAGCCAAGACCCCGGCATGATGAGCAGAACTCACCGTGCTTGAGACGTGGTGCGTTTGTGCCACCTGAGCCTAGAAGGCAGAGGAGACTCAGAAGCGGTCTGTGGGAGAGGGCCGGAGAAGAGATGGGCAAGGGGTTTCTCCTTCCTTATTTAGCTCTGGGGGACTGTCATCACAGCTCTCCTCCTCATTTCATTCTGAATGTAACCTTTAGCCTTTCCTCTCTGATTGGCTGGTGTAGAATTACAGACTTTTCTTTGCTCCTCCCACCCCGCCCCCACCCTGAAAGCGTTTAAACCTCTCTTGCTGGGTACCATCTCTCCTCGACTCTCCAATTAGGTTAAAAATAGCAGCTTCGTGGGGCTATGAGGGGCCGTCAACCTTGAGCGGAGCTGCCATGCACCAGGCCTGGTGGGGTGGCGCGTGGTGCCCAGAAGATGCCAGCGGGCTCCACTGTGGCCTGGCAGCTGCTCAGAGCTGGGGGGGCTTCCGCTCCACGAGGGGTCTGGGGCTGCCTGCCAGGGTGGCCAGGTGCAGGGACTGGGAGCCAGGGTCTTGGCAGCTGGGCGGGGGCTGGGTGGGGCTGGCAAAGGGGACAAAAGGAAAGGCCCCAGGCGGGCTGTCACCGATCAGGGGGAGGCAGCATTGTTGGCTTCTGGTGCCAAGGCTGGAACCTGGCACCCTTGCATTGGGCTCAATGTGAGGTTTGGATGCCCAAGTTCCCTGAAATAACCCTGGCAGAAGCCCTGGGAAGGAAGCCCCTCCCTCTCTGGAAGAAATGTTCATGACCCCGCCCACCACCGGGGTGTCCTCCCATTGGAGAAGCAGATGATGTATTGGGTGAGGGTGTGGACTTGAGGCCAGGTTTCCTGGAGTGCGGTGAAATCTGCCCTGCCACTTTCTGGTCATGCCAACCTTTCCTAGGGCCTCAGTTTCCTTACCTGTAACCAGGGTGTACTAAGGATGCCTAGCTTGGGGTGGTTTTCACTGTTCCCATGGGGCTTTAAAGGGTTAACATTTATAAAGCACTTAGCAAGTGCTGCGAGTCCTAAGAGTGTGTAGGCAGCTTCCTGTTTAGGGCAGACAGACGCGCCAGGGTTGTAAAATGATAAGACCTTGAGAAGTGCTGCTTCTGTCCAAGGCAGGCAGTGTGGGGTAGTTACTTTCCTTGTCTGAGTGTTTCTGTGTGGGGGTGGCGGGGCTGCATTCTGCACACACTGGGACCAGACCACAGGCGTGTGAGTGCTGCTGAGAGGAGACAGCCAAGGGAGTCTGCGGAGGGAGCGGTGACTCTTGCCTGGGGGAGCAGGACTTTGCATGTGCTGTTCCTTTTGTTAGGAATGCTTGTCTCTGGTTGCTTTGAGCAACCTGGAGCACGTGGCATTGCTGGAGAACAGGGCTGCAAAGGATCAGGGAGGGATGGAGGAGGGGGCTGGCAGGGAGGAGGCTGGCAGGGAGGGTGGGGCCTGTGTCCTGGGAGTGATGGCTCCTGTGAGAATTGTGAGCAGAGTCACGGTGTCACTTGAAGGATTGGAGCTCTGGGTGTGGCTGGGGGAAGGGCTATCCAGATGGAGAACTTGGTACTGGCCATCATCAGCCTGAGGACAAGCTGTGTGCCCCACTGGGCAGGGCTCTGTGCTCCCTCCTCCTTTCAGCGCTGCAAGGCCGGGACAGCTCCCTGGGGCTTCCCACTCGCTTCACCTTGCTCAGGACCTGTTCCCAAAAGGCACCCATGGTGGAGATCCCAGGGCTCTGACTTGGGAACCAAACAGAGCCAGGAGGAGTGGGAGCCCTTTATCAGCCAGTGAATATTCATAAGGAACCTACTGTGTGCCCAGGGCTCTTTCTAAGGTTCCGATAAATAGAAGAATGTTTGGAAAGTGGCTTAGCTCAAAGCTTAGCACATAGTAGGTGTTCAGTAATTTTCTCCCCATTCCTGCAGCAAAGGGCCTGGCGCTCATTCATGCTGCCAGCAGAGTCATTTTGCTCTGTCCTTGTGACTATCTTTTCCACAGAGGAGTTCAGGTGATGTGATGCCACCGTCCTCGAGGATGCTTTGATTTTAAAGAGGCCCTAAAGCCAGAACGGGACAGGTGGGTCTCACTCTTCTCTTTGTTTAAGATTGGTCCACATCACTTCTGACCACTGTTACCTCCCCTGGGGAGGGAGCAAAGGGTGCTCGGCCAGTGTGCAATCAGGACAGTTCCCTGACTGCACCTGGGACCCAAGCTGAGCCTGCTGAACACCGGCTGGTTGCTGTGGGGCACACAGGAGGCCTGGCTGTCCCTGGATTGGTTGAGGGGTGGGCACAACCCACGGGAAGTGGGGAGCATGCCTGTGCCCCTCCCTGTCATCGAGTGCTGTGGGCATCACCAGCCTCACCTTGCAAACCCAGCTCCCGAGTGGCCGTGGGAGCCCTGCCGCAGTGATCCCACAGGAGACGTTGGACTGGGAGAGGGAGTTGGCCGTAATCCGTGTTTAATTTCTCCAGGGCTTCCATTATAAATTCCATAACTCCACCAGTCAAAACATGACTAATTCCTGGGACCGTAGCCCCCGCCTGGGAGTAGAAAGCCCCGTGCTGCTTCTGCTGCCTTTTGTCACCACTAATAAAGCCTCGGCAGCTGGAATTTAGCTGCTCTGGGTGGTTTCCTAGGCACGTGGGCCCCGTTCCCACTCCAGGGCTGCTGTAGAATAAATGCCGGCTTGCTGGGCTGGTTTTCCACTCACTTTGTAATATTCCTGGCCTCCAAGCTGTAGATTTGGGGGCAGTTTGCAGCGAAGGGACCATGGTGCTCAGGGTTAATTGGGCCTTTGATGATTCTGACAAGGGCAGGATGCTGCGTGATTTATGGAGAAAAGAACGGGTTGGTTGAAGGTAAATACAGCTGAATTGCAGGTGTGACGTGGACCCTGCAGACGAGAGCGGGACCTGTGCTTCCGGGCGCCTTCCCTTGCACAGTCAGTGTGACGGTCACCGGTGATCAGGCTGTGCAGGCAGTGAGAACGTGCAGATCCATGCTCACACCGCTGGCTGTGCATCCCTGGGCAGGTTGCCTAATCATTCTGAGCCTCAATTTCTATATCTGCAAAGTGGGCCAGTCCAGCCCTGACTGCATGTGTATGATGATGTGAGAACCAGCCCAGCAGGAGGCATCCAGGCTTTGGGGAAAAAATTCCCTCTGGCTGTGTTATTTTATCTAACATCTTAGTCATGTATTCATCAAAGATGCTCCCTGAAGACCTGGTGAAGGTATTAGTTTGTTGTCTCTGCAGTAAGCAGCCAAATTGGCTTTTCTCTCTTGAAAAATAGAGCCCCCTGTCTAACCACCCAGCCCTCCCCATGCCCACGCCTGAGTTCCTGTGGTCTCACTCCAGATGGGAGATGCTGAAACCTTTGTCCCATGTCAGTGGGGATGGCCAGGGCATGAAGATGAAGACAGGTAAAAGGCCAGAAGAGCAGCCACGGAGACCCAGTTCCAACCATTGCTCTGTCTCTCCCCACCTGCGTGGCCTTAGGCTGGTTACTTAGGGTCCCTGAGCTCCAGCTCTACATTTCTAAAGTAGGCATGGTCATGGTTCTTCCTGCTTGGCATATATAGAAGGTTCTAGAAGCTTCTGGAAGCAAGGCTCTCAGTGTAGGGCCTAGCACTCTGGTTGTGCAGGGGGTGTGGGCTGCTGCTGCTGTGACTCTGACTGGGACGGTGACCGTCATGATTCCTCCTCATGACTGTGGCAATGCAGTGTCAACAGCCACACTCCACATGGTGGCCAGCTATGGTCTATCTGTTTGGGGGCCCCCCCAGGGAGGCCTGATTCTGCAGTAACCACGCAGTACCCCTGAGCTCAGGATTGCAGACCTGCCCTCTCTGACTCCCTGCTGCCCCAGGTGGCAGAAGCCTTGCCCCTGCTGGCATCTGAGGACTTGAGTCAGGGAGAGTTCTGTGTCAGCCACAGAGTCTTCAAAGCCAAACTGATGTCCTGCTGGCCATGACCCTGACAGTATGCGATAGCATAAAGTGTCGCAGGTACAGGTTTGTTGAATGAATGATTGCCTCTTCCTTCCCCGAGAGGAGGTTTGTAATCTACACAGAGGATGGGCGACCAGCTCTTCCTTCTCTCCTGAGAGCCAGGTGTCATTGTGCTGCTCTGAAATCTGAAATCTGCATTGTGCTATTGAGGGTAGCTGCCAGTAGAGTTTTCTGGCATTGAGTTAAAAATTGGCGTGGTCTTATGATTACATTGATTGAGCTGACTTTCCGGGAGGTTTGAAAGCCGGTCATTTGCAGAAATGGGCATCGAGCTGGCTGCCTGGTGGAACGCCCTGTCACGGGGAGATGGGTCTGACTATAGATAAGGAGGGAGCCCTGGGGGGTGACAGGGTGCACTCGAGGTGGCCCAAATGTCAGTAGCAGTGCAGCATCTTGACTCTTCATGCCTGGCTTCTGTTATGAGGTACCTGTGTCTCTTAGGGCTCTGGAGTCCCATGGATGGATGGTCCTGGCCACAAAGGACTCTGGGTCGCAGAGACCTGGTCAAAGGAGTGCTATCTGGAGCCCAAGGTCTGGAGCTAAATCCTGGCTCTGTTGCTCTCCAGCACTGTCACCTTGGATAGGCCACTGGGCTGCCCCTTGCACTGATGTCACTGTCTGCCTAATGAGGCTACGGGGAGGGTCCAGATGGCACCTCCTGCAAGTCATAGCTGTGCACCCTCTTAGGATAAAGCTATCTCGCAGATGCTAGGGAAGGGTTGGGTTGTGGCAGAAGGAAATAGAAAAGGCCAGGCGGCTTCTATCTCTAATTTACAAAAAGGGAAACTGAGGCCCAGAGAGGCCCTGCCAAAGTGTGCTGCTGCTTCCCAGCCCTGCCCTCTCTCTCCGGTTCACAGTCACCGAGCTGTTCTGCCCTCCGGGTGGGCGGTGGTGAGTGGCAGGGGTCCGTGTCCTGCCTGCCTCGGGTGGGTACCTGCAGGAGTTGCAGTGGACATGCTGTTCTGGTCCCCACTTTAGAAGCTCAGACTGCATTTCTGGGAGCTGGCCTTGTCCCCCGTGAAATGAGAAAAGGTGTCTTGGATGCACCTTGGGCTGCCACTAGCCCCGATCTGCAAACCCTGTAATTCTCCAGAAGAGAGAAGGAAAGGGAAGGGGGTAAAAGATGCCTGTGTGGTTGGCGACTCCTGGGCCAAGATTTAGTGACAGGCACTGCAGTGAGTCTCGCATTACTGAGCCTTCATTACTTTTACAAAATACGTTCCAGTGGGTTCACCCGCAGCTATAAAGCGCCGTCGTAAATAATTAAACTCCACTTGTCAAGGGGGCTGGGAGGGAGGTGGAGAAACCACGGCACAGTGAATAGCAGCCCTGGGCTGGGAGACGGGGCCTGGGACCCCCATGACCTTGGCGGGCGTCTCTGTCAGCAGGCCTCAGCTTCCCTGTGTGCGGGGTGAGGAGGTTAGGGCAGGTGGTCTCCAGGATCCCGGCCAACAGTGACCGTCACCAGTGAGCCAACATTTGGGGGAGGGCAGGCCTGAGCCTCCCAGGACCCTTCTTCCTGTTCATCCTGTTCATTTCCCAGAGGCTGGAACACATGACTGTCCTTGGGGAACACAGCAATGGCACAAATAGCCCTTCAGAGGGTCGCCGTCTGGGTTGGACAGCTTCTCAGGAAACCACTGGTTGCCACATCACAAAAAGCAGGGGGCGATTACCCTGCCAGGAGCCGGCCCGGGAGGCTTCCCGGAGGAGGTGCCTGGGGCCGAGTCTGGGAGAATGGGTGGCAGTTCAGACAGGAAGCAAATTGGAGACAGACAGAACGGCCCGTGCAGAGGTACAGAGAGCGCCGTGGTGAGCAGGCCCAGGAGGGTCTGCCAAGGGCAGTGTTCTGGGAGGATGGCCGGGTGACGGAGCCGTCTCCTTGGCTTTGAGCGACACCTCCCCGCATCCTCATGTGGCCTCTCCACTCCTGGTGTCCTCTGTGCCTGTTGTCCCCTCGTCCTCTCCTAGAAACACAAGTCATGTTAGATTAAGGCCACCCTCATGGCCTCCTAGCACCTTGATCACCTCTTTAAAGTCCCTATCTCACCAGGCATGGTGTACATGCCTATAATCCCAGGACTGTGGAGGCTGAGGCAGGAGAATCACTCTAAGTTTGAAGCCAGCTTTGGCTACATAGTGAGTACAAGGCCAGCCTGAACTACATCGCAAGACCTTGTCTCAAAAAGACAAAACAAACCGAAATTCCCTGTCTCCAAAACAATCATATTTGAAGAGCTGGGAGTTAGGACTTCAACATGTGGATTTTGGGCACCACACTCCAGCCCAAGACACGAGGGTCCCTTTGTGGTGGTGTTTATGGTGGAAGGGGACTGTCCTCTGGGCTTCTGGAAGATTTCAACTCATTCCCGCCAGCTGGGGCACCTCACATGCCTCCTGGTTTCAAGATGAGATCAGTTTTTCACCTCTTCCATCCCTGCCCTCAGGCCTGGGGGGAGTGTGGCCCTTCTTTCCTTCCTTGCTGACTAAACTTGCCCTGGAAAAGCCACTATGCCTGTGATGCCCTCGGCTGCCAGTGGGCACATGGGCTCCTGCTCCCCAGCCCAGCCCTCGGTAGCTTCAAGGTCTCCTGATGTCCTAGACAGGAAGCCACCTTGTTATTAGCACACAGTTGTACCCTGGGTTCAGGGAGGCCAGAGAGGACCAGGGGCCAGTCATGGCTATGGCCTAGGGACCCTGGATTGGAGACCTCATCACTGTGTCCCTGTCCCTCAGCTCATCAGAGAAGCAGAGGAGGAGGGTACTTCTGTGTCTGTCCCTGTCACCTCTCTTTCTCCCGCAAGCCCACCCTGCCCAGCCATTGTAAGCAACTGGCTTGGCAGTGACCTGGCTGATGGCAGATTTGGTGACCAGCTGGGCACAGCGCTTAGAGGCAGCCTCAGCTCTCTGCCTGCCTGCACTCTTCAAGGGTGGCGTCCAGCCTGGGCCAAGTTAGGGTCTGGGTTGCTCATGTGGGTGAGTCAGTTCTGGGGTTGCTCTCCGCTTCTCCCTTTCTATTCTGTCTGCTGCTGCCCCCTCCCCAATTCTCAGCCTCCTCCCCCCCTGATCACTTTGTCATAGGGATGGTGCAGCTACCCTGAGGGAGACTAGACCCTCAGGAGGGACCACTTCCAGAAGGCACCCAGGCCTCTGTTTCTGACCCATGTTCCTTGTTTCTGAGCCTGACTTCCCATGGCTCAGGGATCATGGGATTTGCTGGTGACAGCAGGCTCAGCTTAACTTTCCACCCATGTCCTGCCACAACTCACCTGTTTGACAGTGTGTATCGTTTGTCACTGGCTGGAATCTACAGCAAGTGCTGTGGCTTTCTTGGTCACCCAGGGCAGTGGAAGAGCCTCTGGCCACTTTTGTGAAGTCCAGTCCAATAGATCAGTGACAACTTCCAGACTCCTCCAAACTCAAGGTGGCTCCCCTCCTTCAGCTCAGGATGCTGGAAGAGGGGGAGCAGGCACCTCAGTTTCCCCCTGGGCTCTGCTTGCCTCCTCCCCATGGCTCACAGCAGTTTCTAAGGTCTGTCCTCAGGGAAGGGGAGGAGAGAAAGAAGGCCACTGTTGGGGTGTGACCAGGGTGGCTCTGCCATGAGCTGGATTTAGCATGTCTAAATTCTATCCATCACCATGGGGTTACTGGTGGGGTCTCTCTGGGGTACCCCTCTGGCTGTCTCCTGTTGTGCTGGGATCTCCTGCCCTCTGAGACCCTCCTGATTAGCCCCAGCCTTGCTGTGCCCACCCTGATCTGGGAGACACTCAGCCCTGTGAACACCAGGTTTTAGGTGGCCTTCTCTCCCATGTCACCATCTTAACTTTTCCTGGATCAGCCCTGTGTTATTGTTGGACCCCCACCAAAAGCCCAGGGGCAGACCCAGCAATCAAAATAGTCAGGGAGGAGAGCTCTGCTCGGGCTTGAGGGAACAAAGCACACCCCATCCTTCCCTCCTGATGGCGAGGACTCCCTCCAAAGGTCTCTCCCCAACTCCAGCTGGAGGAGGTGGTCAGGAAGGGCTGTGAGGCCCATTCTTAGCAAGCTCTTGCATGTCCTACTCTGTGGCCTCACCCCTCACCTAGGAACTGAGATGTTCTCTTGGGGACCCATCCAAAGTTGAGACCAGAGGATTCTACTTAACACTGGGTTACTTGCTGACACATGCGAGCACCCTCCCCTCCGGCGCCTGCACACGCTGCCCCTGCTCCCTCTGCCTGCGCACCTGCCCCACATCTTGCCACAGTCAGCTCAACCTCCTGTCTTTGTCTATGGGAAGTTTGTTAAGACCTGACATGATCTGATTAATCCTCGGTCCCCAATCCCTTATCTTCCTCCACTGGCTTTGGCCCATCTGCCCATGAAGCATGGTCTGTTTGGTTCCCACTAATAGGGTTAGATCTAGAATGTCCCCAAAAGTCTCGTGTGTTCAGGGGTGGGGCCCTGGGGTTCAAGGGTGGGACTAGGTCATGGGGCACTCTGTGACCCACGACTGAGCTCGTGGCTGAATGTGCCATTGGGATTTGAGTCACAATGCATTCATCTCATCTGCTCCTCTCTCTCTGCTTCCTGGCCACCATGGTGAGCCCCTCTCCTCTCCACAGCCTTCTGTCTGCCATTTCTGCCTTGGAGCCATGTACTGGACCCACTGAACTGTGAGCCAAATAAATCTCTGTCTTTAAATTGTAAGTGTCAGGTAGTTGGTTCCAGTGATAAAAATCACTTAATACAAGCACTGCGGCCCCAGGGATGACGGAAGTGCCTGGCTTGGAGCATGTTCTCGGTAAGAATGTATGAGTGATCTTCCTCTGCCAACCAGCAAGAGGAGTCCAGTCTGGCAACTAGAGTTTGAATATAATGGTGAGGGCCACCGTGTCCAGCATCTTCTGGGTCAGCTCTTACATGGAAAGCTTGAGAGCTGGAATTCGAGAGTGGGCAGAAGTGGGTGTGGTTCCTGAGCAGGAAATGGCAGGGAGGTGGCTTCTGGGGTGGACCCCTGTGGAGTGCTGCCTACCCACGCCAGGCCCCTGAGGTTGTCCAGGAGTGAGAGAGGCCAGCTATGGTGGAGAGGGCTGGGGTGGAGGGTCGCAGCTAGGACTGTGCCAGGGGCCGGTCAGAGCAGGATGGGGATGGCAGGGAGGTGGCGGGTGGGACTCTGCAAAGGACGCCAGTCTGGCCTGGAGAAGGAGTCGGGCCCCTGCTGATCTGTGGCCAGGGCTCTTTCTGACTTTCCCCTGGCTGACTTGTCCTTAAGGCCTGCGGAGGACAGTGGCCCTGTGGCTCTGGGCACCCTCACTACCCAGCCTGCAGTTCACAGGCAGTCTGTGGCCCTACTGGCAGTTAGGTCAGGGTTTTAGGTGAGGCTCCTTCCCGGGGCAGCTAGGTGTCCCGATGCGGGCAGGTGGGGTGTGTTTTATTCTGGAGAAACACCCATTCGGAGAGGTTAAGCAGCTCCCCCAGGTTGCACAGCCAGGAAGGGAGGAGGTGGTCAGAACCTGGGTCTGCTGGGTCCATGGAGCCCAGCTAGGGCACAAGGGGAGAGAAAGAGGAGCTGGTCTTGGAAGTCAGGGCCTTACTAGGGTCTTTTTATAGGGCAGCAAAACGTGACAGTCTATGCTCCCCAAGGACAGACGGTCTCTGGGGTCACACCCTGCTTGGCTTCTAGAAGATCCTAGAAGGGGCTGGATGGAGGAGTAAAGATGACCTGAGTCCAGGGCTGGGACCTGGGAGGAGGGGCGGGGAGGGTGCTGAGGGGCTGCACTACGCACACTGAGGTGAGGAGGGTCAGGGGCCAGGTGTGGGTCAAGGTGGCGATGGGGTTGGAGTGAGCAGCCACATAGCAAGGGCTCTGGGGAGACCCACCTGCCCCAGCCCCCAGCCTTCCTGCACAGATGGTGCAATTAGAGGGTGGGTGGATCCTGGGCAGATCCTTCCTGTGCTTGGGAAGGAAGCAGGCCCGCGGGGTGTCTTTATTTTAAAAGCAGCAGCTTTTTGATTCGCTCTAGTAAAGCCTGCATTAAGAGCTGAGAGCCCCCCCACCCCCCAACCATAAGCACTCACTTCAACGTGGAGCCCAGGATGGCACTGGCTAGGATCTGGGGCTCCTGCTGGGGGGCATCAGCAGCTGGGAAGGCAGCACTTGACCCCCAAGCTCAAGTCAGGGTGGGGACAAAGCCTCCCCAGCCCCAGGGCCCTTTAGATTCTGGTCACCTCTTACCATCTCTGTGTCTGCAGAAGACAGCAGGGTCTTCAAGCATTTGTGGAACTGCAGGAGGGCAGGGCTAGTTGGTGACATACACAGCAGGTGCCTAACAAGTGCCAATCGAAGGGATGCAGTAGGTGTAGCAGGGACTCGGTGAGGCTGATGCAGGCCATACGGAGCTGGAGCCGCTCTGCCTTTTGCAGGTGTCGGATTTAGGAATACGGATCCCCAGCTCTGTGGTACATGGGACAGGGCATGTGGTGCCCACACAGAGGGGTGAGAGGATTCACAGGGGTGATCGAAAAATAGGGTGAATGTTTAAATTAAAACAAAAACTCAATCTCATAAAAGACACAGCACCGAAATGTGCTGTGTGTGATGCAAGGGGAGTGTTTGGGGTGGGGAGCTGATGGCGTGTACTTCAAGGTCACACTGGGAGATGGCAGAGCCTGTGTCCCCTTCACTCTCTCTGGGTCCGGAGGTGGGGGAACATGTGCTGGGTCTTGGGGTACATGGAATGGAGACTTCTGATCTCCTGCTATGAGCCAGTCCCCTCTTCTGCACCCCACCCTGCACCCCACTTCGGGTCAGCTCCCACCCGCAGCCTGGTGTGCAGGAGTGGGAGTGTTCTGCTTACACTGGGCAGGGCCTGGTCTGGTTCAGGGGCAGGGGTGCAGGCCAAGAGCGCTGTGGACCCCACCCTGTCCCCTTGCCAGGGTGCACAGGTGTCTTTCTCTCCTGGATCCTGGAGGGAGTGCGGGGCAGACAGAGATCATCCTGGGGAAGCTGGCAGGCTGTGTGTCCTGCAGCACCTTCTCACCCTGGTGGCTAAGGTCATCTGTAACTCAGGCTCTGTAGTTGTCTTTCTGGGATCAAGTGTGTGGACCGAGGTGTGTGGACCCTGTGACCCATGTTCCTTCTCCAGACCCATTTCTCTGTCCTCTCCTGCTGTGAACTTAGGGCCTGCCCCAGAGCCACCTGGGAAAGCTGAATCAGGGATTGGTGGGGGGAGCGGGGCTTTGCTGGTGTTGGGGGCACTGGGCGGTCCATGCTCTCCACCCTCTGTCTCCAACGTCAAAGGTTCCCCCAAGGGTCTCAGAAAATATAGAGCAATATCCACCCCGGCTAGGGACATGGCGCATGTAATAAACGCTCATGAATAAATGATGAGCTCTTTCGGAGGCTGAGGCAGCACCCGGGTGGAATGCATGGGCCAGGGGCTGGGCAGGGACCCTGCTGCACAAGCTGCTTGTGCTTGGAGTGCTCTGGGCTCATGGATTTTCCTGACCAGGAATGGAGCACTGGGCGCTTGACCGAGGGAGGTGTGGGAACATGTACGGAAGTGGGAGGCACCATCAAGCTCCGGCTCTGTCCCTGGAACCCCGATGGCTGTCCTTGTTAGGTCAGGGCCTCAGTTTCCTGACCTGAGCACTAGAAAGGGGTGAGGACTCGGAGCAGGAGTTTTGTAAGAGTTCAGCTCAGGCGAGGATGGTCTGTAGGATGTATTCACCTGGGTAGGGCAGGAGGGACATTTTAAGGAGCTGCTTTCTGCAACTATGGAGGTACAAGTCTAAAAGTCTGTAGCTACCAGTCAGCTATTGGGAGCCAGTCAGCTACCAATCGAGGTCAGAGTTGGAGATGCAGACCTGTGTCCCAGGCCACAGGGAGGCAGGGGATCCTTGCTACGATCTGGAGGCAGAATTGCTTCTACTTCCGGAAACAGTCTCGTTTAAGGCTGATGGGCTGAGACCATTTGCAACCATTTTTGTTTAAACTCAACTACAGAGGTGAATCACACCTAACGGGGCCTGTGGTAGTTTGGATCTGGACTGCTTCCCAAAGGCCCCTCTGTTCCATGCACTGTCCTAGGCTTGATGCTACTAGAAGGTGCTGGGATCTTTAGAAAGCAGGCTTAGTGGGAGGTTCAAAGGGACTTGAAGGGTGCTGAAGGAACTGTGGGATGCTGGGTGCTTACTCCCTTCCCTTTTTTGCTTTCCAGCCGGGAAGTAAACAGGGCTTCTTCTGCCATGTGCTCTCACCATGATGTACTGTCTCTTCACAGGCCCATAGCAACACAGCCAACTGTGAGCCAAGACAAATCTTTCTTCTGTGTAAGTCCATTTTCTCAGGTACTTTGTCATAGTAACAGGAAACTGACTGCCACAAGAGCTTCACAGTGACAGCTGGGATAGCATTGGGCCAACCACCTGGGCACCCCAGGGTATCCAACATGATATATAGAATCAGGCCATCACAGACGATGTTGTCCCTGGGTACGGTGGCCTCTAGTAATTGCCCTGTTCTGCCTCAGGGCCACCCAGCAGGTGGCTACAACCAAAGGCAGTGGTTAATCATAAGCATGGAAGCTCAGGGATTCAATCCTGTTGTTGGATCAGCTTGTGCCACACAATCGAGGCTCATTCAATCAGTATGAAAAATAATGTCCCTCAAGGAAAGGGGTCTGGCTGTTTGATCCACCACTATGTGCAGAGTGAGCTTCTTCATAGATGCTTCTTCTGTCCCCTGGGCCCTTGGGTCTGGGCTGATGTCCAGGTCCAGCTGCAGCTGGCTCTCCAGGGAGACCAGACTTGGCCAGGCCCACCTCATCTGACGAGCTCCTGGACTCTGCAAGAAGAGGTCACCAGGGGTGGGGCCACTGGACTCTGGGCTGGAGTTTAGCCTGTGAGCTGGTAGTGCTGGGTCACATGAAGACCATGTGTCATCCAGGGTCTCTGAGTGGGAATAACAGGGCACACAGCCTCTGCTGACCTATGATAGACCTCGAAACATGGAGGTGCCCCTATAATAGCCCAGCTCCTTCTGGACAACACTGGCCCCTTCCTACAAGACAGCGCATCCTGCCTCCTGCTCCATTGCACTCTTGTGACCATCACTCAACATTTTCCACCCGCCACATTCCCTCCTCCTGCAGGACCTTTGCACATGCTGTGTTCTCAGCCTGCACACTTCTCTGAGTTTTTCAGGAAAATTCCTGCCAATCTCAGCTCAGCCATCACCCTCTCTCTGACACCTTGACTCACCCCACCTTGTCACCCTGATGGGGTCTGACTTCTCTGCATGAGGATATCCAAGCCCAGCACCTTCCCAGAGCGTTGTCCACGATGCGCTTCTAGGCTCATTTGAGTGGGTGAGAGATTTGAGTCATAGGAGCTGGGCCTCATCTGTCCCCCATCTCCCTCCCTTTCTCTCTCTTTCTCTTTCTCTCTCTCTCTCTCCCAGGCCTGGGAAGGGACTGGGTGTGCTACAGTCTTGAGTGAGTGAGTAGATGAATGAATCATAAATGATCTGGGTTTCCTGAACCTCTCCTTTCCTCAAGGACATGGAGGCACTTTCTGCCTCTGGTGCTGGACTCCCCCGCTCATGACTCCTGAGGAGAGATTTGGAGAGCTGCTCTGGAGCAATTTCCCCTGGAGGGATTTCCTTTTCCTGAGCCCTCTCAGGGCTGTGGCGGTGGAGGTGTCTTCCCCCTCCGGTTCTCCACATTACCCCCTTTAGGGAATGGTTTGGTCCACAGCTCTGCCTTGGGAAGTAGCAGCTGAGGCTCCAAGGGAGACAGGACGTCTGCCTTGCCCTTGGCCACGGCAGTGGCAGCAGCTCCTGCCCCCTCTCCCTGCAGAGCTCTGCCAGCTCACAGGCTAAACTCCAGCCCAGAGTCCGGTGGCCTCGAGTCCAGAGGTGCATCTCTCACTGCACCGCCAGAATGAAATTTTAAAAATATAAAGCAGAGCACATCGGTCCCCCGCTCAAAGACCCCCGGCACCCCTTGTTGGAGCCACATCTATCGCTCTGTGCCCAGATCTAGCAACCTTTCTGCGATGGACCAGAGTCTGTATTTTTGCATTCGTAGCCCCATGGCCTCTGCCTCAGCTGTTCAAGGCGTCGAAGCAGCCACAGACAGTTCCTAAGTGAATGGGGAGAGCTGCGTTACCAGACAGCTTCCTTAGGAGAACAAAAGGTGGCCACATTCGGCCCACTGCCTGCAGTTTGCTGACCCACCAGGTCCTGCATGACCCATTTCTGCCCCTCTCCCATCCCACTGCCTACCTCATTCCTCCTTGCTTTCTCTGCCTGGGCCACTGTGGCCTTCTTTGTGACTTCCAAGTGTCCCAGACTTATTACCTGGCATTTGCATGTACTGTGCCCTCTGTCTGGAACAATGTCCTTGGTCTTCATAAGGCTGACTCCCTCTCATACTGGGGTCTCTGGGGCAAATGTTATCTCCTTGAAATGTCTTTTTTGATTGGTTTTATTTTCTTTAGAATATCCTTTTAATACTCTTTTAATTTAATTATTAATTTGTTAATCCATCCATTCACTCATTCACCTGTTGATCTGTCCATCCATCTACCCATCATCTATTCATCCATCCATCCATCATCTATCCACTTATCCATCCATTCATCCATCCATCCATCCATCCATCCATCCACCTGTCCATCTGTTGGTTCATCTGTCCATCCATCCATCCATCCATCCCTCATCCATCCACTCATCCATCCATCCATTCACCTGTCTATTCATTCATGTATTCATCCATTCACCTATCGTCCATTCACCCATCCATCCATCCATCCACCTGTCCATCTGTTCACTCATCTGTCCATCCATCTACCTATCATCCATTCACTCATCCATCCATCCACCCACCTGTCTTTCCATGGATCAGTTGATCCATAAGTCGATCCATCCATCCACCCATCTGTCCATTCATCTGCCTGTCCCTCCATTCATTCAATCTGAGTCTAACTTTCCCTACTAGGACCCAGGACAGTCCTTGTATCTGCCTTGTTCACTAACTCAGCTCCCCGCTTCAAGTGACGGGAGGCGAGGGGTGTGGCAAGTGCTCAGGTAAGTGAGTGAACTGCTGCCTGCTTGGCCTGTGTGTCCAAGGCCACAGAGACCTCGTGTGCCCGGGTTGCAGAGGCCCGCCCTGGCTTAGGTGAGGACACCTTGCATGCCCACCCCTGATGTCTGCTCTGCCCGTCACAGAGCTCTCTAGCAACGGGGGCCTCCCTTTCTCCTCCACAGTCAAAGAAGCGGACAGACTCAGTGAGGTCCCCGCCACGGGAGGGAGGCTCCTGTGTGCGCTGCACGGGCTGCGTGGTGCGAGGTTAGCGCTGGGGACCAAAGTGATGTAGAAGCACTTGAAAATGAAGTGTCTCCCGTGCAAGTGTTTAATTAGCCTATTATAGGACAGTAACTGGGCACTAGGATTTTTATAATTATTAATAGAGTATTAAACAATGAATTACCATGAACAATTAAAATTAATTACAGTTCTCAGAGTTAATTAAATTATTCCTTTACTAGGACAAGTAGCTTGGCAGACATAAAAATTCAGAGCCCGTAGGTACCAGGAGCCGGCAGGAGCGCGGTGCCACAGCGTGGCAGGTGCTCTGCCCGCTCCAGCCGGGGGGAGGCGCTCGATGAACAGCCTGGACCTCCAGGACCGCAGTTTCTTCGGCAAGGGGAGGAACCAACAGAGAGGACGCAGCGCTGCTCTGCTCAGACGCTGCCTGAGTCCTCGTCCATCCGCCTGATCCGGGCTTGTTCCCTTCCCTCTCTGCTCTCTTCCCTCTCCCTTACCCTTCTCTCCCTCCTTCTCAAGCTTTCCTTTTCTTTCTACTTTTCTTTTCCTCTCCTTCCCTCCCTTTCTTCTTTCCTTTCAACCTCCCTCCCTCTCTTCCTTCCTTCCTACCTTCTTTCTTTCCATCCTCTCTCTTACCCTTTATTCTTCTCTCTCTGCTGTGGGCCGGCCATGTCCTAGGTACTGGACAAATCAGACTTCTGACCTCGTAGAGTTCATGGTCAGGGACAGAGACCTAGCACTGCGTTAGTGCGTAGGAGCCAGGGGCTGAGGTTCAACTGCAGACTTGTGACCTTAAAAAATTACTTGTCTGAGAGGATCTCCCATTTGTAAAGCAGCACCTAGGTTACAGGGCTGTGGAGGGAACCAATGAGTCATTAACGAAAGCATTCAGGAAGTGCCCTAGCAACGCGCCTTAGTGTCATTATCTGTTGGCCACTGAGTGCTTTGACATTTGTGCGCAAGGTAAGCACAGCTAGTCTGGCCTGTTAGGGTCAGAGAAGCTTCGCTGGACTAGAAACACCTATCTTGAGTGTTTAAACATGGTTAGATTGAGATGCGAGGGAAGCACGTTCCAGACAGAGGAAACTGCGTGTGCTCGGCCCGTGCACGACGCTACAGTGGTTCTGCTACAGGAGTGCTGCTGGAAAGCCATGGTGGGGAGGAAGCTGGTGCTTGGAGGGGCGTGGGAGTCATCCTCCAGAGGGAACCAGGCCCCGCACTGGGCTTGGTTAGCGTGGCTGGCAGAGATGGCAGAAGTGATGGAAGTCACTCCCAAGACTAGGTCTTCCAGGGGCCTGTGGCTCCTTGGGTGCTATCCTGGTTCTGAGTCAGTTGCTCTGGGGGAACCCCGTGGAGGACCCCAGTGGAGAGATGCTGAGACCTCCTGGCAACAGCCAGCAGGGCCCCGGGGTCTCCCCGCAATGATCACATGAACATCGTGGGAGCGGGGCCCTAGCCCCAGGCAAGCCGGGGCATGGCTGTGGCACCAGGGAAAGAGGGATAATGAGGCCCCAGAGACCTGTAGCACCAGGTGAGGCAGAACTGCTTCTGGTTGTAAGCCAGTACATTTCCGGGTTACACATCACCTAGCAGGTGATGACGGATACACGTGGAGGGGAGCAGAGCCCAGCAAGGAGCCCCCGAAGGTCAGGCCTGCAGGCTGGCGCAGGGCATGCTGGGGGATGAGAATGAGCCCAGCCTGCTTGCTCATTCATTATGTCCCAGGCATAGGTCCAAGTGCATCCCTATGATAACTCACTTAATTCTCCTAACAGTTCTGGGAGGCAGGTGCTATTATTATGCTAATTTTAGAGATAAGGAAATTGAGAAGGGTTGAAACATGACTCCATATCACACACTAATAGTGCAGGGTGAGGTGGGGATTTGAACCAGGGGAGCCATGGGTGAGCTGCATACATTAGGCCACCTGTCCAGGAGGTTGGGAGTGAAGAGAGGCTGGGAAGCCAGTGGTCAACTGAGATGAGCCCAGAGCTCAGGCTTAGGAGGCGGGAGGAGAAGCAGGCGCAGGAAGTAGTGGAGTCACTCTGGGTCCCAGGCCCCCATCAGACGGAAGAGTGCAGGAGGAGAAGACACCTGCAGGCTCCAGCGCCTGCTCCTGCCTGGCCCGGGCAGAAGGGGCTTCTGGAACCCAGGATGGGGAGCCAAGGAGGGGGATGCTTGAAGGCAAAGGAAGGAGGTCAGCAGGGAGCAGGGCAGCGATGGGCTGAGTCTGACCCAGGTAGCTGTTAGGAGAGGAGTCCTAGTGATTCCTGTGCCCCCAGCTTCTTTGCCCCACAGCTTGGCCCACGGCAGTGCCCAGGGAGGAGTGGCAGATCTGTGGGTCTCTCTGGTGCTGTGGGCCATGTGATGCAGGGCCCAGGAGGAGCCTGGAACTGTGGAACACACCCTGATGGGCTGGGACCCTCTGCTGTCTTCCCAGCTTGGTGACACAGTAAGCCTGTCACATGTAGCAGGCAGGCAGGACTCGGTGTTGAGTCAGGAAGACCGCGGCCATCCTGGCTGGGTGGGGGCTGGGGAGGGACCTGTGGCTCTCATCCTGTCCCCGGGTGGGGTCAGAGAACCTGCTTCAGAGTCTGTCTCCTCTGTGTCCCTGGGTCACTTCTGCTGCTCTGGGCAATCACCCCAGGCTCTCATGGCCTGGCCTCTCATCCCCCAGGGGGGCCAGGAAGTGATGGTGCAGATGGTGACATGGCCGGGGAGAACCTTCCAAGCCCAGAGGAGGCAGGATGCTCTCCAGGCCTGGAGGAGGGCTGAGTTGGGGCAGGAGAGTTTTTCTCCTGGGTGACACTCAGCAGTGCCTGGAGACATCACTGGTTGCAACAGTGGGAGCTATTAATGTTTTGTGGGTGGAGTGCCCAGGACAAGCCTCACGATGATGCCTCCCCAAAACCAATAGTGTCGAGGCCAGTGAGCCCTGAAGCAGGGGCCAGAGCTTCTAGGATGGAAGGCACACCCCCACCCCATTTTGGGGACACCTCAAGGTTGTGTGGGCCTCAAGGTTGTGTGGGCATGGCTGGCTGCCTGCCCTGCTCCTGGGGTGGGACCTGGGGCCTGCACTGTGCCCTTATCTGGGTGGCAACTCAGAAAGGAGATATAGCCAAAGCAGGTGGCGTGCAGACAGCTGCCATCTCCTCCCTGCCCTCCTCGGGCCTGGGGTACTTGGTGTCACTGTGTTCCCCGAGCCTCCCTGTGGGGCGTGCGGGGATGTGTGGGGGGGAGGCTGTGTATACAGTGCTTATGACTTTGCGAGCCACATCCGCTGGTGTGAGGGAGCCGTAACTGTATTTTTCTATCACAGAACGGAGGAATTTTGGTCCCAAGCTCCCTTTCTGCCCGAGGGCAGAAAATATAATCTCAGACAATTCCAGGTGAACTCAGTCCTTGCAGGTGGAAGCTGGGGCAACGGCGGCTTCCCTTCCTCTCCTGCTGCTCCGGGACCCGCGGGCCTCCAGGGGTGGCCCAGGAGTGAGCCTGTCATTGGTGTCTGTCTACGTGAGTCTCACCACGTGGACAGTGTGTAGCCTGATTCTCAGTGGGGTCTTTCCTTCCTGACGGTATCTCTGAGTCTACTTAGACCTTAGGATTGTACTTCTTCTTTGTCTCTAGGGGACAAGACAGGTAGGGTGATCTTCCTCCTCCTCCTCCTCCTCTTCCTCCTCCTCCTCTTCCTTTGCCTCCTGCTCCTTTCCTCTTCCTCCCATCCCCTCCGCCTCTCCCTCCTCTTACTCCCCCTTCTCTCTGCTCCTTCCCCTCCCTCATAGCACCCAGCAAATCTCTCTGCTCTACAATGAAGAAGCTCAGAATTTAACCCCAATTCCCGAGGGGCAGCTGTCTGCCGAGTGGTGTTTGCCAAGGGCTTTGGGATTCTCTGCTGACCTCAAAATCTCAGGTGAACTTTATGGGGGCCTGGCATGGAGTGTTTGCAGAGGGGGCCCTGTTTACCCAGCAGCTCTGCCTCGCCCTGCCTGGCTGCCTCCTTGACAGGGGCTCCTGCAGGAGCCTGCCTGGGTCTGGCGTTGTGTGGGGCTCACAAGCAGGCCAGGTACAGGAGAGACAGGGAGCTCAGGGAGGAATAGATCTTATTGAGGTCACTTAGCTGTGGAGCCACAGAGGCTGGCTTAGCATCCCCAGTGGCTGGGAAGGGCAGGTGGAGGTCCCTTGAAGGGGTGCAGGCAGAACCTCCCCACATGTGCCCTCATGAAGGGGTGGGTGCTGGCTCCAGCTGTGCCCTCCCCAGGGCCTCTCTTCCCTCCTGTTCCCTTCCATCCTCACACGGGTCTGCAAGACAAACATTGCTGTTTCCATTTCACAGGTGGAGAAACTGAGGCCTGGGCAGGGATGGGCTGCCTATCCCTCCCATCATAAGTCAGTGTCAGAGATAGGAGTTACACAGTTACTATTTCTTTATTTTTAAATCTATGCTCATTAAAGCAATTTAAATTGTACATTGTTCCACCTTTGTTTCACTTCCTGTCCCCAGCACTGCTGCCTCCCCGCAGTGACCAGTATTCTTCCCCATCTATAAACACACAGAGACGTGCACACACAGACATGGGGCCCTGGGGAAATGTGGGGTGCGGCGGCGCCTCTACTGTGCGGGTGTTTCCACCTTAACATACTTTTTCCTTAACAGTGTACTTTTGCTTCACAACATATTCTAGACAGCTCAGGTCAATGAGACAGACATACGTTATCCTTCTTAATAGCTTTCTAGTAGCCAATAGCATAGATCGCCATCCTCAGCCAACTGGTCTCCGCTTTGATGTGCGTTCCGGCTGTTTCAAGGTTTCTACTCCTACGATTCGGCGACAGCCGCTGTAGCGTAGACCCCCATCAGTAATGGCGCTTTTATGTCTGAGGATCGATTCTGGAAGCTGGACTTTGGGTCAGGGGTTATAAACATTTTATGTTTTCATAGATACAGAAGGCAGGTTGGAATCCAGCTATGTCCGACTCCAAATCCCATCGAAGATGCGAGATAAAGATGGCGATGTAAGCCCAGGACACTGTCCTGGTGCTCGAGCCTCCCACTCCCTGCCCCAGTCTGGAATGTCTGGAGGGACCAAGAGCCAGAGATGCTGCTGGCATCGCAGCCCAGTGAAGCTTCAGGACCAGTCCAGCAGGGACACAGCCTCACCTGTCCTAGGAACGGCCCCATGATGGGAAGGACAGGGGCTCTTCGTTCTTATGTCATGGATGTGGAGACTCCCAGGTCATAGCTTTTAAGTTAGCTCCAGGGGGGCCCTGTAGGTCCTGTTAGTGGGCTGGGGAGGGCTCTGGAGGCTTTTATAGATGGAGCTGGGCATCTTTTATAGATGGAGAAGGAACATGAGTGGAGCTGGGGGACACTGCGATAATCTCACCACCACCCAGTGGGGGGATCCCTTTCTAGGTCAGTCCCCCGAAGAGTCCTTGACCTTGGACTCACCTCTGGGTCTCTCTGGGGCCCACCTTGAGTCTCCCCTTGGCCCATGTAGCTCCTTCCTTGAGCTTTGGAGTCCCTCTCACACCCCAGTCACCCCTGGACCTCAGCATAATGTCCTTTCCTAGAGTGGCACTAAAATTCACTGGCTCTTCACACACCCAGAGGTGCCTTGTCCCTGACCCAAAGGGGACAAGGGTCCTAGATTTGGAACCCTATGATGACAAAAGCAGTCATCAGGAAAGTTTAAGGCAAATGTGCATCTGTACAGGAGAAGAGGAGGAAGAGGAGGAAAGGAAGGAAGGGAATGAGAGAGAGAGAGAAAAAGAGAGAGAGCGAGCCCAGCAGCCTGCTCCTTCCAAATCTCTGCTCCCTGGACAAGGCTGTGCCAGACAAATGGGCAAAATAGCACAGAGGTACGTAATGACGCAGAGTTATTTCAAAGTGATTATCTGGGATAACAGTAATTATGTCCAAGAACAGAGAAGGTCAAACTGGCTGGTCCCACTGCTCGACTCCAGTGTGGCTCTTGCCAAGAGAAAGTCGCTGTGTTTGGAAGGCGCAGCAGAGGGAGGAAGGGAGTGAGGGCAGGAGGTGGGAAGCTGGGAGGAGAAGAGGAGGGGAAAGCAGGACAGAACTCTGCCCCTGGCTAGGGCCTCGGTGGTGGGATTAACTAACGGCTCACCTTGGAATGCCCAGCTGGACTGAGTCAGTGTGGCTCTGGGCCCACCTGAGGATCGCTGCCAATAGCACAAAAGGAGACCTGGAGGGGAAGATGGTGGCTGTTGATTTCCCCCAAAAGCTTGTCGTGCTGGGTGCTCGTTTTTCTGCTAACTTGGCTGTTCTCATCCTTTGAGCAGCTCAGGTCCTCACTGTCCTGCCAGGATGGCTGCTGTCTCTTGGGGGAGCTCTGGTCTTTGCCTTGAGTGTCATTTCCCGGCTCCAGTGCAGATCCCTCAGTTTTTCTGGCACAGATCCTTCACCTAACCAGTGCAGACTTTCTGGCTTCCACCATGGCCTTTGGGCCTTCCCGGTGCAGATCTTTGATATGGACTTGAATGGGACATTGCTGTGGGATGCAGCGTTTCATCTGGGTTCTTCTGGTCTGTAGCATGCAGACAGATCTTTTGCATCCTTCTGCATTTGAATTTTTGGGTGAATGTTATAAAATAATCCTATGCATTATGTGTCCTGCATTAAATGCATTTCCCTAGAACCCTGACCATCCCAGCCTCTGAGGAAGCTGTCCAAGGGTTCGGCTCCTGTGTTGCCTGCTGGGCCCTGGCTCTGCTGGCTTCTTGGACACTGTGAGAGGGCTTTCACTTCGTGTGTGGTCCTTGGGATGTGTGTCTCTGAGTGAGCATGGGCTCGCTCTTGCCTTCCCCTTCCTCTCCTCTCCCTCATGTTCCTTCTCTCACTGCCATCCGTGTACCCACAATGTGCTCCCCCATCCTGGCAACTCCTCACCCACCTACTGGGCCCCCTCTGCTCCCTCAGGTCCCACCCTGCCGTCACCCACCTACCTTTTCTCCCCAGGTGCCCACACTCTCCCACCCTTCCTTCCATTCATCTACTCATCCACCCTTCACTGTCTTTCTGCCTATTCATTTACTGTCAATTTCCCATTCACCCACCTCTCTTCCCTTCTCCTATTGATTCATTCATCCACTCATTCTCATATCTGCCCCCTCATTCACTGTGCACCCTTCCACCCGTCCACCCGTCCATCATCTCTCTGTCCACCAACCTACCCATCCATCTATTACACTTCCATCCTTCCATTCATCTTCTCATCACCCATCCATCCATCCATCCATCCATCCCCCTTCTGACCACCCGTCCACCCTTCCGCCATCTGCCCATTGCCCTTCCTTCCCTCTCTGCCCTTCCCACCCTCTGCATTTTCTACCCTTTTCTCTTGCACTCATTTTCCCATCACGTGTCACACTCACCCTTCCTCCTTTTCATCCACCCACATGCGCATGCCTTCATTTTCCTTCCTGTCCGCCCCTTCTTCCGACCACTGTCCTGTCTGTCCATTGCCCCACCCCCACACCAATTCATTCCTGTCTCCTTCCAACCTTTAGCCTACTCCGCGCTCTCTGACAAGCCCTCATTTCCCACTTCTGTGCTCTCTTGGGCCTCTTACGTCCTCCTCCTGAACTCTAACTGTTGAAATCATCCCCTTCCCCGAGGTTTATTTTAGGAGCTCTATTTCAGGCAAGAGTGGCGCACTAGAGAACGTGTGAGTCGCAGCCTGAGCGATCAGACCGAGCCGTTCATTGGCTGCCCCAGTCTCAGTTTCCTCTTGTGTAAAAGGGATTCACAACACCTGCTTTGTACAGTAGTCAAAGAGTTAAATAAGATTGTATACAAAGTGCTCCGAGGCATACGCAGCACCCAGGGGGGCTCCACAAACGTTAAACTCCACTGAAGAGGAAACACAGAATTGATGAAAGAGTTGCCTGCGCTCTGAAGCCCTGTGGATGGGATGGCTGGCTGGGACAGATACGCTTCCCGAGGCTGACTTCTACTTTTGTCTACAGCTTTACCCAGTCTCCACTCTTCCCGCTGATACGTCCTCCAGAGGTATTAAAAGCAGATACAAAGGGTGGGTGGCGGAGCCAGCAGGACACGGCCAAATCAACTTCATCCCAGCAGGGGGCCCAGGACGAGACCATGGGCACCATGCCAACTGCTCATTAGAGAAGCGAGACCTGCTCTCGACATGTGCAGCAGATACTGCAGGGCCGGGGAGGGGTGAATTGCCACAGGGAGCTGCATGTCGGCAGGAGAGCTCTTCAACCGAGCCCTCTGGCTGTGGAGGGCCCTTCCCGATGCACAGCGCAGCCAGACCCCAGAAGGAATAGGCACAGGGTCCCCGGGAGCCCAAAGCCTTTGTCTTCTTCTGAAGCACAGTGTCCTTTTTGGGACGGGTGCTTTGCTCTTGGTTTTCCACTGGCCTCCCAGAGATCTCGAAGCCCTGCTGTCCGGTTTGTGCCTGGGTCCTTTATTGTAATGACACACACTAACAGGGGCAAATGCTCTGGGATAGTGATCAAAATGGGACCTGGGTGGTAACATTTGCCAACTTCTGAGTTGCAAGTGCCCCCACCATGGCTGATTTCAAGTTACCAAAATGACATCATGAAGCATGGCAAGAGGTTCTCCATGGACACTGTCTTGGGTGATGACTTTTGTCCTGCAAACCCCACAGACAGACAACCTCCAGAGCCCAGACCAGGGTAAAATGGAGCAAATAATTAGGAGGTGATGAATTTTGTGTATTTTATTGCCTGTTGTTAATGCAGTCTATTTAATGGTGAGCTTATATAACTTGATTTTTAATAATGGCTACGTTTAACTACTGGCTCACAAAATTCCTTATGGTTTAACCTCATGATTCTCATGAGCTCTGTGAATCAGCTGCAGCACACCGCTTAGTTTATTCTCAATGGATTTGTTTTCTTTTCTCTTTCTTTCTTCTTTTTGAGACAGGGTCTTGCTAAGAAGTTCAGGCTGATCTTGAGCTCACCTTGTAGCCCAGGCTGGTCTCGAACTCACAGTGATCCTCCTGCCTCAGCCTCCCGAGTGCTGGGATTACAGGTATGCACCTCCCATGGCCGGCTACATTGGATTTGTTGTCTCCCAGTACTCTCAGCTTCAGGGCTGTGGGAAAAGAATCATGCAGAAGCAGGAGCTAGAGAAATGGAGAAAGCCATGTTGACTTTGACCTTTCTGTGCATTCTCCAAGGTGAGTAATCTACAGGGCGGGCCTGGGGCCATACTTCCTCAAGGACCGAGAGGGAAATGTGATGTTTCTGGATCATTCATGTGAGAGGGACCTTTTTGACCTGAGTTCAACTTACTGTTTGGTAGTGATATGACTTTGACCAATTACTCAACCTCTCTGAGCCTTTTGAGAAAATTAAATCATTTATTAATTTAACCAGTACTTGTTGAGTGCCTGACATATGCCAGACATTAGAGATAGAGAAGTAAATAGTGAAGTCAAGTGACCGCTTTTTGCATATAGCTTGTGTTCTTACTGGATGAAATATTCAGTCATTTGTCACACAGTAAGAGCTTTGCAGTTGTGCTTGTTACTCATTGTGTGGCTGTTGTTGCCTCTGCCCACAGAGAGGTGGGATGGCAGTGCTGGGGTTCTAGTCTTTTTTCAAGTTAAGGACATAATGCTATGAAATTTTCTTTTTCGTAAGGGTTTAGAATTTGTAGCTCTTTAAAGTGGAAGTTGACTCCCTCTCCTGGTATGGTATATTTTACCTGGTATCTTAGTTACTTTTCTCATTGCTGAGACAAAATATCCAACACCTAAAAGTTAAGAGAAGAAATGTTTGTTTAGTTCAGAATTTGTAGGGGTTTCAGTCCATTACTGGCTGATTCCAAGGCAGGGTAGCATGGCAGAGGGGCATCACAGAGGAGAAACAGTTCATGGCAGACAGAAAGCAGCGAAAGCAAGCAAACGAGGGATTTTAACAGCATCTCTTTGCCCCTTTTATCTTATCCAGGCTACTCACACCCTTAATCTTCGTGCCGTGGAGGCTAACATTGCACCATGAATCAATTCCAGCATTAAACACCCTAGATCCACCCAACTCTGAAAAAGCCCCACCTGTGACCACATGAGGCATTGAGGGAACATCCAAGCAGAAGCCATAACACCTGGATCACATTTTATTAGTCATCTACCATCCATTCATCCATCCACCCATCAAGAAACCATCTACCCACCTGCTTACTCATCTATTCCATCTATCCTTCCTTCCTTTCCTCCATCCATCCATCCATCCATCCATCCATCCACCCATCTCTGTCCATCCATCCATCCATCCACTAGGAGGAATATATCTTCAATTCTACTGTTTGCTTCATAGGTAGCTCTTCAGTATAATTTTTGGCCTTTCTGTATTGTGTCCTGCATGGTGTGTGTGTGTGTGTGTGTATGAAGTGAGTTATTTGATAGGTGAATATGGCTCCTGCAACCTGGTTCTTCCCCTTGTCTTTCCTCTTGGAGCTAATCCACAGGAGGGAGGCCTTAGACCCTGATCCCCCACCACCTTCACCCCTCATGGTAACCTCTAACCACAGGTATCTCCTAGCATTTGCAGTGTGGTTAATTGGAATGGAGATGTGCCATTAGTGTAAAATCTGAATTTTAAAACCATATGAAAAAATAATGTAAAATACCTCATAAATGATTTTTATATTGATTATGTGTTAACATAGTAATGTTTTGTAGATACCAGGCTGAATAAAATATATTATTAAAATTGATTTCACCTATTTCTTTTTTAACATGGCCTCCGACAGCGTAGTGTTTTGAATGTGTCTTGCATTGCACATCTGGGTTATGCCTGTGACATGCACCTGTGAGGGGGCTGGAGGTGGAGGAGCTGTGTGGGAGGAGGTGGGTCACTTTGCCTGTGACTCTCGGGGACTCTCGGTCAGGCCTGTCTGGCTCCAACACTCAGCCTGGTCAGATTAGCAAATTAACACCTTACCAGAGGTGGTGCCCACCAGCTGTCTCTTCCCTTTGTCTCTTTCCCACGTCTTCAGAACTTGGGTGGAGAAGAGCAACACCGTTTCTGGGTCTTTTTAAAAAAAAATTATTTATTTTAATTTTTTATTATTTTGAAGGTAGCAAAATACCACAGGACAAGACGGAACAAAGCCAGCTGAGACAGCGCAGTGAAATTGGTAGAGAAACCCTCAACAGGCATAGCAGTAATAGGTACCCTAGTATATCCCTTTATCTTCATAACAGATGTTCTTTCAATCAGGTACAGCCAAATCAAAAGGAGATACAGGACATTCTAGAATTTATCAAAACAGAACGTTGAATAGAGCAATACCATTAATCAGAACGAAGCAAAACAGTGGTAACAATATTTGCCTTCAAAGAGATGGTGGAAGGAAATCCCCCCTATTTCCTACATTGCATATGGTCAGCCTCTCAAGAGATGTCTAGATCTCTGGCTCCCACTTGCTAACAGGGTGAGGGGGAGTTTGATTCTCAGCCCACGGTAGGCTCATGGGAGCCGCTGAGTGATTCTTCTGCCTCATGGCAGGGGTGCTTACCGAGAGGGCAGGCAAATTGCCTTTTTGTGCTGTGCACCGAGTCCCTCCATGGTCGGAGCTCTTCCTTCTGGGTCTTTTTTAAGGACTCCCTGTCAGTCCTCCACACCGTGGACTGGTCACTCACTTTGGGCTGTGCCCTGTGCTGGGCATGAAATAATCAAACAGTTCCATATTGACCTCCAAACTGGACTGATGGGTAAAATGGTTAGCATGATAGAAAAACTCTCAGGCACACCTTGACCCCAAATTTCACATACAATCTGAGGGAGGTGCATGGATTTCTGTAGGAACATCCAGGGTTTCCAAGAATATTCAAACTCCTGGCTGAAACCTTCTTGTTCAGCCAGCATTTTCCATGCTTAGCTTTGGAGTGGGGTTCTTTGCTGTGGAGCTACTGTGGGCACTGCAGGAAGTCTGACCACACCCCTGGCCTCTAGCTATTAAATGCCAGTTGCATGACTCGCCTCCTTGTGTCGACAACAAAAAAAGTCTCCAGACATCGAGTAATAAATAGGCCTTACAGGTTAAAATCACCCCAGTTCGGAACCACTGAGCTGGAAGGAGGAGCACCTGGCTCGATTCAGACACCAACACTACGATGCCCTTCCCTGGAAGCGCCTGCAAGCTCTGTTCATCCTAAGGCCACTTCCCGTCCACCCTGGGATCTCTTGGGGCCTGGCCTGGTGTCCCTGGCCCTGCCTGGTGCTGGATGATTTTGTTGAATGGGGACCAAATGTAAGAACTGAGGTCCTTCATTTTCCTCCTTTCCTCTGGCATGTGAAACTCACTCTAGGACCAGTCCTGAATATTTTATGTGGCCCTGGGGGAATGTGCCACCTTTAATTACTGTAAACTCAAGACTGTGCAGAGCCATGGCCTTGGCTTCTCAAACAGAAGTCCCCACCTGTGAGCGAACAAGAAACACCAGAAGAGCTTGAAGCCAGATGTTTCTGCAGCCCTTGCTGGTCTCAGCCACTGCCTAAGGCTGGGACTCTGACCTCCCACAGGGCCACACACAGCCTCCTGCCCATTCCTCACGGGCCCTCTCCAGGTCCTCTCAGCAGCCCTGCTGTCCCTCCTCCATTCGCTGGACCAGGACCCTGCTGACTCCGGGGTTAGGTAGACTCTGATTTTCACTCCAAAGAAATCAGGCAGCAAAAGAGCAAGGGCAGACTCACATTTTTATTTTTGTTTTTTTTAACGGTACTGAGGATTTGGGTACCAGGGCCTTTACACTGAGCTACATCCCCAGACCTTTTTGAATTTTTCATTTTGAGCAGCAGCTTGCGAAATTGCCCAGATGTTCGGGTGCTTGCGTGTGCATGAGTGTGCGGGGCTGTGCCTGGTCCTGGGGAGGGGTGCACAGATCTGTAACTGTGAGAGATGCCCACACACCTGGGCTCCCTGGCACATGTCAGTTGGACCCTGAGCTGTGCCAGGCACAATGCAGGAACAAGTGCTTGGCTTTGTGGGACTCAGGCGCACAGCAGACGCAGAGCCTAATCCTCATGATATGTGCATTTTGGAGCAAATGAGAAGGTTTGGGGTACAGTAGTGAACAACAGTATTATTTTAGCAAAGCTCTGAAAAGGTGAGGGAGTTGGCTTTGTGTGTATTTGGGAGATGAGTATCCCAGGCAAATGGAGCAGCCCATGCAAAGGCCCTGAGGCAGGCATGTGCTTGACATATTAAAAGAGCAGCAAGATCAGTTTCAGGATTCAGAGAAAACCAGAAGATGAAAGTGTTAGGATCACACAGGGTTATGGTGAGGGCCTAGCCTTGACTCTGAACAAGATAGGAGCCACTGAGCACTTAGGTGTGTGAGTCAGGTGTCCTATCCAGGGCCCTGCCTCAGATGGAGGGAGCTCTGAACTCCTTCTCAAAGGCGTAGGCTCCTGTAGTGAGGCCGAATCCAGAGGTGTGGTGACCCTGTGGCTTCCTCTCCAGAAGATTCCAGAAGCATCTGGCACCCAGCACCCAAGCCCAAGGCCCTGCTTGCCTGGCCCAGCTGCCCAATGCTGTGAATGCAGCAGTTTCACGAACTTGAGCTCTCCTCCCCTCCCCATCAGCCTGGAGCTTTTCATCTCATGCTTTGTCCCCTTGGGCAATTATTTATTATTTCCTTCTCCAAAGTGTTTCTGAGGCACGGCTCTTATGAAAGATGCTACACTGGATAAAGTGGGACGGCATCATAATTCACCCTGGCTCCAGCTGAAATATTTGAACGACAACACATTACTGTCCAATTTCGCTGCTGTCTGCTTCGAGGGAGAGGCAGGGACCCCCATTCGGGGTGCTCAGAGCTCTTTGCGAAATTGAATAGAATGGGTTTGGCAGCTGTAGTGCTGAGTGGAGAGCCGGGGGGGAGATGTGGAGGGGGATATCTCTCAGCGTGGCCAGGAGGGCCTTCTGTGCTGTCACCTGGGCTCCCCCTTTGGACTGGGAGGTGCTGCAGGGCTGAGCTGACCCTCCTTGCTTGGTGTCTCTCCTAGTGCCTGGCTCAGGAAATTACGCAAGGCATGGCAGGAAGAATGCAGCTCCGCTGTCAGCCTGACCTGGCATCAGGCCCAGCCCTAGCTCTTGGGCTAGACCCTTGGTTCTCTGTCTCTGTAGTAGACAATGAGGACACAAATGTCTACTCAAATCTTTGGGTGGGAAGATTTCTATGAGATAATGTGTATCAGCTACTGACAGCTGTGTAACAAATGACCCCCATCCTAGCAACTTGTAACAATAAATTTCACCCTGCTTCTTAGGGTGGGGGGGGGGAGGTTCCAGGAGCAGTTTAGCTAGGTGATTCTGGCTTAACCACTCATGAAGCATGTCAAGGTGTTACCTGGACCTGTGCTCACTGGATGGCTGGCCTGGGCTTGAGACTCTGCACGCTCTGGTAGAGTTCTGGGAGGCCAGCTTTCTTCACCAGCTCCCAGGAAGGCTTCACTTCCTTATGCCGAAGACCTCTCCATAGATCTGCCAGTGACACAGCAGTGAGCCACAAGTGGCCAAGGCAGTGAGACAGCCACCACGATGGCCATGTTAACCTTCCTCTCATTGGATTTAGTGAATTTGTGGAGTTGTGCAACCATCACTGTGATCCATCACCCCTCTCCTTCATTTCATTGTGTTCATTGACAGTTCATCCCTGGCCTGGCCTCAGCCCTGGGCAGTCACTTCCTGTTTTCTCTCTGCACAGGTTTCTAGTCTCTTTGTTTAAGTGGAATCAGAATGTCATGCGTCTCTACGTGGATTGTTTTACTTGCTGCATGGTTTTGTTTTTTGTTTGTTTTGTTTTGAACTCAGGACCTCATGCTTGCCAGGTAGGCACTGTACTACTGGGGTGAATCCCCGGTCCCTAGCCACATATCTTTGACATGCACCTCTACTGCTGCATGGATCAATCCTCTATTCCTCCTCCCTTTTTTTTTTTTTTTGCTGGCATTTAGGCTGCTTCCAGTTTTTGCCTAAGATGAATGATGCAGTTGTGACTATCCACATGCAAGTCTTCATGGTGACATCTGTTTTCATTTCTCTTGGATGAATTCCTTGGAGGGGGCTCACTGGCTCTTGATACATTTTAAAAAAATCTCCTTAGAAGAAATAGGAAGACCATTTTCCCAAGATGGTGGCACCACCTTGATTTCCCACTGGTGAAGCCTGAAGATTCCAGTTCCTCTGCAACTTTTGTACTTGGCGATATCTGTATTTTGATGAAAACCTTTCCAGCAGATGTGTGGTGGTATCTCATTATGGTTTTCATTTGCATTTCTCTAATGATTGATTGTTAAGTATATTCTCATATGCTTCCAGTGATTCGTATATCTTCTCTGATAAAATGTCTGTTCAGGTCTTTTGCCTATTGGGTTTTTTGTCTTACTAAGTTACTCTGTAAGTTTTTATGTATTCTGGACACCAGCTATAATCAGATACATAATTTGCAAACATTTCCCCCCAGTTCATGGCTTGTCTTCTTAGCCTCTTAATGATGTCTCTTAAAGTGTGAAAGTTTTTAATTTTGATGAAGTCCAATTGATCAAATTTTTCTTTACATTGATCATGCTGTTACTGTCACATAAAAGGAATCTCTGCCCAATCTATGGTTATGAGGATTCCCCCCCATACTTTCTCCTAAAAGATTTATAGTTTTAGTTTAACTTTTAAGTTTATGATCCATTTTGAATGAGTTTTTGTGTATGGTGGAAAGTAAAAGTCTACATTGATTTTTTTTTTAACATGTGACTATCTAATTTTCCTAGCACCAGTGGTTGAAAAGATTATGGTTTTTCCAGTAGAATGTCTTAAGACCTTTGTTGCAAATTGGCTGGCCATAAACATAAGGATTTATTTCTGGATCCTTAATTCTGTTCTGTTTATCTATTATACTACACCATCCCAACTACTGCAGCTTTATGGTAAGTGTCAGGATCAGGTGCTGTAAGTTTTTCAACTACCTTCTTTCTCAGGATTGTTCTGACTATATGTCCTTCATTATATTTTTGAATAAATATCAAAACCAAGTTGTCAATATCTACAAAAAGCTCTGTAGGATCTAAATAGGGATAACCATGCCTTTTGATTATTATTTATTCTTTGAGACAGGGTCCTGCCAGATTGATCTTGAACTTGTGATCCTCCTGCCTCAGCCTCCTGAATCACTGAGAATCACAAGCGTGAGCCACCGTGCCCACTAGGCAGTGTCTTTATAACTTTATTAGCTTTGTGCTGTTACTTGTATCTTGGGTTACAGACCAAGTATGGTATCATATTGTCAATGTCTTAGAATGCCATTACACCACTTATTCTTTTGGTCACTCAGTGTGGGTGGAGATCACACAGGTGTGACTATCCGGAGAAAGGGTTGTTGGGTGCACCTGAGAGTCTGACTGCTAATGGATGTGAGAGATCACCGGAAATGACTGTACCACTGACCCGCTAAGCCTGCCAGATCCTGGTTCTCTCTGGAAGTGTGTAGTCAGCTCCCTAAGTCCTTCTCATGCTTCCAATGACATAAGCATGCAGGAGGGAGTCCAGCAGGCAGCAGGTCAGGGGTCCTGTCTGGGAGGTGACAGGCAGCCTGGCTTTCAGGTAGGTTCAGAGTTTCCTGGTGGACTTGAATGCTTTCAGGGGCCTTTGTCTTCTCCAGTCAGACTGAGAACACACTGTGAGCAACTGCCTGGCATCTAAATCACGGCAAGGGACAGTGTGGTGTTCAGCAGTGGTGCTGGGACTCACAGGACAGCTCCATCAGTCAAGGTACTGTCACTGCTCCTGAGACTCAGACACCCGCTAGTGCCACCATCGGCCACATAACAAATTATCCCAAAATGCAGTTTAATTACAGATACAAGCAGGACTGAGGTTCATTGATGGAGGATGAGCCTGGCTGGCAGCACTGCTTCTGCCTGCAGGTCAACTTGGCTGCTCTAGGATCCTGTCTGTTTTCCCAAGTCCTTGCTAGGACCTGGCTGGAGGGTGGCAGCTGCCATGATACCCACTTCTCAGGCTGGATCACTGGACAGGAAGTGGGTAGAAACTCGAGATGCCATGGAGGCTGGGTTCCAGAACTGTCATGCTGGTGTGGTCCATCAGTCAAATTTAGTCTCGCAACCAGCCACATTCCCACTCACTGAGAGGAGACCTATTCCTGTGACCCATAGGACCTGGGCTGCAGCTCACATGCATCATGCTTGTGAACACCATGTGTTCTGAGGGCCAGCGTGGGGAGAAGAGTTGACACCCACGACATGTGAGCCTCACCACTGTGGCTGATGTCACTGTGCTAAGTGACCAGCACCACGAATACTGCAGTGATACTAAGAGGCAGGTAGAATTATTGCCTCCATTTCACAGATGAGAAACTCAAGATGCAAAATGACAGTCATTTCAGGTCCCCTAGCTGGGATTTGAACATGCATCTGCCTGAATCTAAACGTGCTGCATTGTCTACCAGGCTTTCCTGAGTCTCCCTTTGGGCAGAGAGATCATAAGAGTGGATTTGAACTCCAATCTCCAGAAAGACTTTGGACCTTGAGGGATGGGGGTCTTCTACCTCATCACAAGGGGAGTGGGTGCACCAATAATAGAAGGATTCAAACAGAAGCCCAGGGGGTTATGGTTTAAGGATGCTGAGGGGGAGTTTGGAGGAAAAAAACACTGGATGCTGAACCATTGCACATCAGATATTCCTGCTAGTGCTGAGCCCATGTAGAGGAGCCCAACAGTTGCATTGAAGGTCATCAGTGAACACAACTGGAATCCAGGCCTTTTGGCTCCACTGTTCATAGATTGTCACTCCCAGAAGGCTCTCAGTGGGCATCTGGTCTACCTTTCCCATTCTACAGAGATGAGCTGTAACCAAGGTCCTCAGAGGGGACTGCATGAGGACTTCCCTGTATGGAATGTCAGGGCTGCACTTGAACTCCAGTCTTCAGGGTGGCCATCTATCTGCTGTCTAGGGGCTGGGAGTCCTTGGGCCTGCCTGTCTGGGCCAGGAGTGAATTAACAAGATAACTAAGTGGCAGCCACTTTTCACCGCAGGGTTTTCTTGTTTAGAAATGCAAATGATCTGCAAGGCCGAGCTCAATGCTTCAGGCTCAGTGCTTCTAGTTTTTTATGCCACACAAATTACTCCTTTTTTCCCCCTCCAAGACTTGTCTGGGATTGTTTGTGCTACAAAAACCGGAGGGAATTGAGATGTTTGCCGGAACAATCCTGCCAAATCTGGCCTGTGGGACTAGGCTTTAGCAGTGAGGGCCCTCATGCCTCTCTCCCTCCTCTTGCCAACTGGGATGCAGGCCTCGCAGCAGAGACAGCCGCTTGCCCTTCCTGTCTTCTTACAGAGCCCAAAATGGGTTAGAAATTGAGCCTGGCTCAGGAGGGATACTAGGCTATGCCTTTACACAGATGGGAAGACTAAGGTCCTACCTTCGGATCCTGGTTCTCTCTGTTTGGAAGTGTGTGTAGCCAGCTTTCTATTACTTAACACAGTGCTTGAGACAATAAATTTATATGGAAGAAAAGTTTTTCTTCCCCTATCAGAGGTTGCAATCCATGGTCCCTATTGCTTTGGGCCTGTGGCAGCTCAGAACATCATGGTGGGAGTGCATGGAGAAGGAGGCCTGATCACCTCATGGTGGCAGGAAAAGAGAGAGGAAGAAACCTGGGTCTGATTATCCCCTCCCAGACCACACCCCCAGTGACCTAACTTCCTTCCATGAGGCTCCACCTCTTAAAGGCTCCACCACCTTCCAAATAATGCCACAGGCTGGCAATCATGCCTTTCACACTTGGGAACTTGGGAGATACTCCATACCCAAGGGGACAAGGGCAGATCTCAGACTCCCCTGTTCCCATACCCCCACCTTCCACCTTATTTCTGTTCCATTGGCAAGTCACTCCATGGTCATGGGCTGCCCTGTGTGTTCCAGGGAAGCTGGTTTGCAGTTTGCAATGTTATTTTAATTACTCCTTACCATAAGGATCATTAATTACTCTTACAAAAATGAGACTGACTCTCAGAGAGGTGAAGGATCAGGTTGAGCTATACCAAGTTGCCATTTTTATAGATCAAAAAAGTGTTGTGTGTCTAGGGCTTGGAACTTTCCCCTTGATGACAAGAAATCCATCTGCCATGTTTTGGTTTAACCCTCTTTCTTCCTGGAGATGTACGTTAGCTGATCATCAGCTTCTGTTTTGATGAGGATTGTGACTGTGTCACAGTCAGCCTGCACCTCCTTAAGTTACATGTATCACAGCAGGAACCTGGGCTCAGCCAACATATGAGTGGTACCTCAGTTCATGAACTTGTTTCTTTCCATGATTCTGGTTGCAAACCCAGTTGGGTGAGAACTGAATCAAATTCAGTGATCAGATTCAATGTTGACCTTCTGGAGAAATTTGATTCCAATCTTGTCCAGTTTGATTTGTGTCCAGAATCATGGAGAGAATTAGGTTCACAAATGGAGGTACCATTGTATTTGTGTGCCCATGTGTGCCTGGCAGAAGGTCTTCATTTATCCCCTTCCTTGTCTGGGCTGTTAGATATCTATTGCTATGTAACACAGAATCCCAAAACTTATTGGTTTAAAGTATGAATACTTGTGTCTCACAGTTTCTGAGGTTTTCTGTCATTGAGACAAAATACCTGAGAAAAACAATTTAAAAAAGGAAAAATCTATTTTGGCTCATGATTCCAGAGGTGTTAGTTCATGGTTGTTTGGCTCCATTGTTTCTGAAACTGAAGTGAAGCTACCCACCTAGAGACTAGGAAAAAAGGAGAGAGAGAGATGAGATTTATCTGAGGACAAGATACACCCTCCCAGTGCATGCTACCAGTAATCTACTTCTTACAACTAGGCCTTACCTCCTAATGTTTCCACTCCATTGCACCCCACTAATTCCATGATATTATAAATCATCAATGGATCCACTGATGGAACTTGGCACCCTGTGATCCAGTCATATCCCCAAGGCCCCACCTCTGAATGTTCCTGACTAGGGACCAAAACTTCAGTGCCTGAGACTTGTGGGGACATTGCAGATTTAAACCGAGGAGAGCTTGGCTGTGTGCATCTGGCTCAGGATTACTGATGTCCCCAGGGTGTCTCCTGGGGTTATGGTCCAGTTATCAGACAGGTCTGTGGTCACATGAAGGCTGGACCAGCTGGAGGGAGCTGCTTCGGGGAAAGGCCACGCACAGGGTTCTGGGTAGGAGTCTTCTCTTACACATAGATTTCTTCATAGGATTGATCGAGTTTCCTTGCAACACAGCACCTGCCTTTGCCCAGAACTGATGATTCAGGAGAAAGAGACCACAACTTTTCATAATCTCTCAGAGACCACATAACGACATTTTGATCAACTATGGATCTCGTATGTGATGGGGATCCCATAAGACTATACCACCTAGTAAACTGAGTAAGTTATGGTGCAGGCTTGGTTAGGAGAAGTAGCTGCCTAGCCAGGAACTATATTTCCCAGGGCTCCTTGCATTTAGGTGTGGCCACATGACCAGTCCTCACTAAGGGATAGGGTGGAAACAGAATGGATCACTTCCAGGCCACGGAGCTTAAGGAGCAGCTGTGCCTCCTTCCTCTAACTTCTCAAAGGCCAGATGCAGAGAGCTCCAAGGCACGAAAGGAGGGGGCTGCGCAAAGCAGAAGGATCTTGGATCCCGATTCATCAGAAAAAGCCACATCAGACCCATATGTGTAGCAAGAAACACATTTGCATTAGGATAAACCGCTGAGATTGGGGGTTTATTTGTCATGGCAGCTAACACACTACTCTAACTAATCCAGAGATCATCAGGACCTCCTCTCTCCAGCTGCCTGCTTGGCTTTATTCTCCATCAGCTTCATTCTTACTCTCTGTGGATGCTAATAGAGCTGCCAGCGACTCTAGACCCAGGAGAGGTTCTAGGTTCGAGGCCAGCAGAAAAGACTGTATATGTTGCACTAAGTCCTGGACCTTGTTACTCTTTGCTTACATTTGTAAGCCTGAGCTGGAATGAGCTGAACTGTGTGCCTGGATTGGTTGGCCCAACACACGTCTAGTTCAACATCCTTGGGTTGTGTTTGGGGGAGGGGACCTATGCTGGTGTTGGGCTACTGCCGTGGACTTGGTCAGTGCTCATAAATTCCCTGGGTTTACTGGCCTTTCAGCTTCAGGGGAGGTGCTGGACAGACAGGCACTGTGGAAGGTTTACTGGGATGAACTGACCTTGGATTGTTGTCTAGACCTGAAATTCTTATCTGGGTGAAGCTCAGGTTTCCTTCCCGCTGGATTGTTGTGCAATCTACTCATCTGGGCCCTGGGCTGACTCCCAGCTGAGCATTTTCCATCTCCTCCATCCTTTTGTTCTCCCTCACATCCACGCAGGGCACTTTCTGGAAGGACATCAATGTCTGGGCCCGGAGTGCGCGGTTTTGAACTTCACTCGCTTGGTGGTGCCGGCTGCCAGAACTCCGGTTGGTTCTGCTGCCTTAGCGGAGCCTTTGATGGAGGAAGCTGATCAGAGCTGGCCTCTCCTGCTCTGCTCTGAGGCAGCAGGTTTCAAACTTCGAGGCACTGTTTTCATGTCCTTGCTGGCATCGTCGGTCCAGCCTGGCCTAATGGGGACGCGCACCGTGAAATCCCTTGTGTGGCAGATAATGAGGTGGACAGCTCTTTGAAACACTTCCTCCCAGAGGTCCTCCAGACTGCCCTGTCCACACGAAGCTCTCTGAACTCCTGGGCAACTTCTGCTTCTACAGCTAATCATCCTTTAAGTGAACAATTTCCTGCTTCTCTGTCTCATGTACAGACCTTCAGGACAAGAGTATATTTTCTCCTGCTCTCATGCTCTCTGTAGGTCCTTGTATAGAATGGAACAGAGTCAAGGAAATGAAATAAAATCCAGATGACATTTATTTAACATAGACTAACTGTCAGACACCCCACCGGGGGTGTTTGCATCTGAGTCTCATTTGGTTCTCACCAGCAGCCCTGCGAATTGGATATCCGGACACATATTTTTACACATAAAGAAATTGACACTCAAGACAGCCAGTGTCCCACGCCCAAGGTCACAGAAATAGTAAGAAAAGAGATAGAAATCCAAATGTGGGTCTTTTGTGCTGTCATTCATCCAGCATTTTGCCCATGGGCCTTGCTCTGGGCTGGAGTGTGTGTGTGTGTGTGTGTGTGTGTGTGTGTGTGTAGTAAATAAGTATTCTCTGTACCTTCCTTAGTGTTAAGGGTGGGGTCTCTGGAATCAGGCTTTTGGGGTTCAGATCCTTAGCTTCTGAGCAGTGCCACCAGGCCTGAGCCTTGCTTCTCCCCGGCCCTGAGTGCCCATGTGTGGGCACCTAGCAGATTGTCCAGGCTGTGCTCAGGCTGCTGCCCTTACTGCCTTGCTTACCAAGTCCTTGGGTAGCACTTGCTTTGCACTTCCTGTAGGCCTGAAACCATTTTAAGTGCTTTATGAGAATGAAGTCCTTGGTGCTCAAACCCCTGTGATGTAAGTGACATCACTGAGACTCAGAGCGGCTCAGTAACTTGCCCAGATGTGGCAGCCAGGATTCACATGCAGTCGGCCTGGGCCCAGATCCCCTGCTGTTGGTCTCTCCGCTCTGCGTTCTGTTTCCTTAATAAATCGCTATGCAATTGGGCTAAATTAAATCACCCAACCAGTATTGTCAAGCGCGAGGGGGCAGTTTTTAGGAGTCCCTGCAGGGTGAGCCGGCTGTATCTGTCTTTCCCTTGGACTCTGATTTGGGGATGAGCTCACGCTCCCAGGAGAGCAGCTGACTCAGGCTCCAAGCTTGGTAGGGGGGCACTGTGGCCTCAGTGATGCCCTTGGCCCCGAGAATGACAGTGCCCAGAGCTGCTAAGCCCTCTCGGTAAGCTGGACCCTCATGCAGCTCCCCCAGATGCCAGCTCCCCCATTCTCTGTGACCAGAGTGATGATGGCTCCCACCCCAGGTAGCCGGCAGGCACCTCCATTCCCAGGATTTTATGCACAGTGTGTTTTCCAAAGGAACCTTGTTTGATCTTGTGGGTTTCTTTCCCCCTCTACTTGACTGGAGGCTGGTGGTGAGGATCAGACACCGCCTCTGACAAATACGAGCATTGCTGCACATCCCTGGGGTGGCCCAGCCTGGGGGTGAGGCGGGGGAAGCGGAATCCGCCAGCTGGGGTTGGAGAGACCCCGGGACTGATAGAAGGTGCCTTCTTCCCTGGGGCTTTTTTTCTCCTTTGTGGCTCTGGCTGTTTGAGACATGATGCCCATTGAGGATGACCGTGTGCCGAGGGAAGCGGTGTCTGGAAGAGCTCAGAGGCATCAGGCAGAGCCTCGCAACCCAGCACCCAACCGCTCTCAACCCTGTATGAAATATCTCCATGTACTGGACAATGCAAAGAATGATTGGTTTATTCCACACTTGGGATTGAGCCCCGGCCTTCGCTCTGGACCTCATCTCCAGCTCTTAAAAATATCTATGTATTTATTTGTTATTTTTGAGACAAATCTTCTCCACATTGTGCCAGCGGGGCTGGAACTGGCAGTCCTCCTGTCCTAACTTTCCAGAGTGCTGGTGTTAGAGGAGACCCGGGCGGGGCAAGCCTGGCTGGGGAAATGGGAGGGGCCTGTCACTTACAGGACCCCAGGGCAATGCCAGGGCCCGTGTGTAACAATTCTCCAGAGCTCACATGAAGACATGGATGGCAGCAAAGAAGAACGGCCATCACAGAAAGCTGGTGCGTGAGTCTGCATGGGAGCTTTTACCTCTTTGTTCTTTGTTTGGCCCAGGTTTGCTCTGCAGAGCAGATTTTTCCCATCTCCATTTGCCCTGCATTTTTCAAATAACTTTTTGGCACCGTCATTGTCCCGTCTCATCCAGTTCTTTGCTCGAGGTGAGAAGACCTGGGGCACTTTTGGTTGGCGAGCCATTTCTAAAGACACTACCCTATGATTCTGGGATGACAGGCCTATGCTACAGCGCCTGGCTGCGGACAATGGTGTGAACCCAGTCCTGAGCCCTAACCATGGGGAGTTTATCTCCTGTTTCAGAATTACAGAGACAGACAGACAGACAGACTTGTGCTCAGGTGTGCCCCAAGAGAGGGTCTGCCTGCCAGGCAGCTGTGTAAAGTGTCCCTCCTCCTCTAACTAATTTGAAGAAGGCAGGCTGGTGTGTGTGTCTCCGTCTTCCAGATCAAGAAACCGAGGCTCGGAGAGGTGAGCTGTCACCCACCTTTGAAAAGTGGTGAAGCCAAGACTCTCAGGTAAGACCTGTCCACATAGCCTGTCCTCCTCCTCCTCCTCAGAGGCCAAGGCAGCCTGGACAGGCAAGAACTGCCCTGTTACTGTGTGGTCACCTGGATCGTCCCTGTGTCCTCAGTCTCTTTCAGCGCCTGCTGGCTGTCTGCAAGTACGTGCCTGAGTGCTCAGAGAGATAGTGTGCAGCCCTCCTTTGACAAGGGTCATCATGGGCAGGGGCGATTGCTTGGGGGAGGCTTTGGAACGGTCTCTCTTGTGGTCTGAGTTAGATTGGTTTCCTGGAGCTGCCATAACAAAGTCCGACGTGCTGGATGGGTTAACACAATAGAACTTTAAGTTCTCAGTGCTGGGGACTGGGAACCCGCGGTGTCAGCAGGGCTGTGCTCCCCTGCAGTCTCAGGAGGATCCTCATCGGGCCTCTTCCTCACTTCTGGTGGCGCCAGCAATCTTTGGTGCCTCTTACCTCACAACTATATCACGCAAGTCTCTGCCTTGAGGTTGCACGGCCCTACACCCTCTCTCACTGCAAGCCTCCCTCTTCATAAGGGTGCACTTCATGGGAGCCCTCTCCCCACACCCCAATCCAGTATGACCTCAACTGACTACATGTGCAGAGACTCAGTTTCTAAATACGCCACATCCTGAGGCTGCAGGTGGATGTGGGTTTGGGGGGACACCATGCAGGGATTTCTAATCCGTCACTTCCCGGTGTGTGTCCTTGGGAAAGACATTTATTTTGCTGATGCTGATACCTCTTCATTTGCCAAACTGGGGCCCACAGTTCCTGTCTGTATGGGAATTGTGAAATGAGGTATGACAGTGGCACCGGGCACCTGGCATTCTGCAGGTGCCAACCACAGTAGTGTGATTTTCCCTTTTACTAGTATTTCTGTCATTAAACAAAATGTGAGGTGCGTGTGGGAGAATGACAATGTTTGGATTTACTAAGGGGTATATTTAGGAGGTAATGAGTTCCAGTAGGGGACAACCAGGTCTGTTTATGCATATGTGTATAATTATTGGGGCTTGAGGGACACAGCAGCCACCTCGCTCTGTGCCCAATTTTGGAATCAGTTGAGAAGCAGATGCCTGAGCTACACAGAAAGAGGTCAGGGTGGTGCGGCTGGAGCTGTCTGCAGGGTGGAGCTTGATTGCCAGCCTGTTTCATCTGCTTAGACCCTAGGCAGAGCTGCCCCACCCTGAGCACCAAGCCTTTCCCGTCTTGTCCCGTTCCTGGGCCCAGAGAGCTGCCTCTGCAGGCTGAAGAGGGAGGAGCGAATCAGACATGCTCAGGGGCCCAGACTCAAGGATCAGAGGCTGGGGGGCGGGCAAAAGAGGGAAAGGTGGGGAGGGCTTGGAGGGTAGGAAAGGGAGGTCA